>JARKHS020017791.1:0-89770 GCA_030143305.2 Amblyomma americanum
GCTACTCATCCTTCGCAGAAGGCCTACCGCCCGAATCCCTTTCGCAGCAACCTGATCTATATGTGACCGCCAAGAGAGAGAGGAGTCATAAGTTACCCCGAGATACTTTAGAGAACATACCTGAGGAATGACATGATGACGATAAGACAATGAAATGTGTACCTGTTGAGTAACCGGAAAAGGTAACAAAGCGCACTTGTTTACATTAAGACTTAAGTGTAATTCAGATAACCATCGGTCAAGGGAATTTCTCGGCGGAGAGTATGAAGTTGTCTCTGGCTATGATGGAAAGCAAGAGCAAAATAAGTGGGGGTGTGAATGTGTGCATCGCGGTTACTTTAAGTCAAACACGCCTTAGAGGAGATCCAGTCTTGTGCGAGGAGAGAGCGTTTTAATTCGGAGTGAATTTTCACCGAAGTATTTAGAAAAAAAAAAACGACAGAGAATGTTTACAACATTCGCATACAGTGCGAAAGCACAGCGTACTTGGTTCAGAACCACTGAATGATAAATAAAATTTCTAATAAATAATTAATTACTAATAAATAAATTTGTGCCGCGTAGAAGACGATGATGAGCGGGCAGTGCCGTGGGAGGGAGCGCTTGCGCATGCAATTTGCAAGGCAAGTAGTCACCTGTAGAGGAACTGAGGATTGGGCGAGTTGGTTGTGATCCATTGCATTAAGAACCAGCGCTAAAAACACCACAGAGGACGAGACGAGACCAGACGAGACGAGACAGCGCCTTCGTGTGTCTCGTCTCGTCCTCTGTGTGTTTTTAGCGCTGGTTCTTAATGCAATGAAGTAGTCACCGCCTGGTTACGGCCAATCCACCTTGTGGGTATGTGCCATTTTGTAAAGCAAACAACAACAAGGACAGGCTATAGGCCAGACATGGCTCGCGCTCCCGACTGGACAAGAAGGCGATGATTTTGCTAGACTCGGGACCTCCGGATTAGTGGTGCTTTGGCACAAATATTTTGGTGCTGCGATCGTGTCGGCTGCCTATCTCGGTGTCGGTCGTGGGCTTGCGCATGCTAACGCTGAGAACGCCATCGTGAGAACGCCAGCGCAATAGGCGATACTCGCCAAAAGCCCGCGTTCCGCGGCGTCTTTTTTGTCTGTTTCTTTGCAACACAGCTATAGGGCAACAACATAATTGAGTTCCCATGCGAGACCTTCAGGCAGTCTCGCTCCAAAGAAGCCCGCCGGTTAAAAAAGCTGCGTTCACACGCGACTCGGCCCGTCTTTAACTCCCGACGACATACATCGACACACAGATAAATGTTTGAGCTCGCAGACAAGAGCTGGAAGAAGCGTAGAGAAGCTGAACATGACCCTTTTCATCGTGGTTCTGCTGGGCATAAGCTGTTTGCGGAGAGATTAGTTAGCATTGAGCATGCGGCCCTTTCACCCCGCAGTCATAGACCTCCCTAGCGAATCTCTACCAGTATCTTAACCCGGTGGGATACAAACGGTTCACAAGGAAGACAGACAACGGTTGACAACCACAATCTTGTTTCAGCATCAGAATCAAGTAACTAGAGAGGTTTCAAAGGTCTATAATATCCGTAAGAATTAGCACATGGGTGTTGCATGAAAGGGATTTTCTTATCTTGACGTGCCTGCATGAGTACTTATCCTAATGAGCCTGCGTGAAGGCTTTTTTTGTGCTTTCTGTCTCTCTTTATTGTGCGTTTTTTGAATAAACACCCAGTTGCGAGTAAGCGCTTGTGTTGTTTGGTCTTCCTTGTCCATTGTCCTGAGTGCGCTATATTTCTTCCATGATGCTATACTAACTAGCTCGAATGTCGATTCTACTTTGACAAGGAAGAGACTGTGGTGTCATCGATGCTGTACCGTTTTTGATAAATAATCGATCATATATACGCCTCAGTTCCGTCGAGAATGCATATACGTTCCATAAAATAACATCAAATTAGGAATATTTGCCATTTGTACATTGTTTTGAGAAATGCAGGTTTTGTATTCATGCCGGAATTGGAGTATTCACATGAATCATGAAAATCGAGTGTGCCTTGGTGACGGCATGGTGTAGCAGCGTTTGTTAAATAACACTGTTTTGGGATAGAGCGCTACCTTTCACCATGACTTAAACTCGCCCAGCTTTCCACCTTACTGCTATGTAGTTATAAGCAAGGTTAGCTAAGTGCTAAGCGAAAAACCAACATTCAATTTCTGTTATTACCTCTACCATAAATCTTACACTGGGCATGTTAGCTAAATCTTGGCATTGTTGTTAACGAATTGTTGATCAATTTTCTTGGTGCTAATGCTAAAGCATTCTAAAGAGAGGCAGACAAGGAGAAACATGACATTATTCTTTCTTTTGTCCTGTTTCCTTGATCGACTTATCTTCTTGCCCTTTGATAGTTGCATCAATTAAGTGACCCAACAGATCATTGGAAATCAGGCTTTTCAGACATCTCACGCTCCCCGACACTGCTCTCTACACAGTAACTCTACACAGCAGCCGATGGCTATTGTTAATGACCTTGCCTGTGTGTATGGCTGGCATATTGCGTTTGATGTAGAATCTACTGTAGAGAAAGCCATAATACATAACTGTCCCTTATGCGGCATTGGCTCCTATATCCTTTGTTACTTTCCGCGTTACAATTTTATGATTGGGCATACTCGATCATTGACATACTTACTACTGTTGCTTACTAAGCCTCAAACCTACATAAACTAAAAAAAAATGGGAATAGTGCAAAAGGCAATGTTCTTCAATAGAGATGTCAGATGCACATAAGGGCCTTGTTAAGATGGCGGGCAAATTAACTGGAATGAGTTTATGATAGCATTCTCAGTTAACTCGCTGCCGAGCCTGCGTGGTTTATTACTCAGTGCTTAGCAGGTTGCAGCAGCAAGCGGGGCTGGATGCTAATGTTAAAACTAGTCTGCAGCAAAGAGGAAAAAAAGAAAGGTTACATCAGGCACAAGAGGCCCGTGGGAAAAAGCGCTGATGCCGGATGATTTGCACACGCGTCTAAACTTGTTTGGAACTCCGCGAAAATGAAACATTAGAAGAACGTCGAATGGTAGCGCTGATTACTTACTGAGTGCTTAAGGCACGCGTACAACACTATTACACACTAGACGCAGGATACAACTTTATGGACACACAGAATTTATTGAAAAGTAGGTGCTATGCAAAAAGAGCATCGGCTTCAATTGTGTGCCATGAAAAGCACGAAAAACTGATTAATTTTTTTACTTTGTTGTGCAGCTGATGCAGCTCGCGCTGCCCAGCTCCACTTGACAACCATTTTTTGTTTCGTGGCCTCTAGTGTAGCGGCAAATAATTCTTTACAATTAACTTCCAAGTGTAACAGAAAACGGGCAGAGCTTATTTCTCAGGTGTGCTACACAAGGAAGGTAGTGTGCACCAGTTTTTGTATGGTCGATCAACATGCAGTTCACAAAAGCTGACATGCTAGCATATGACTGCTCACATCGTGATATGCGAATATACCTGGAAAATTAGACGTTCATTTTATCGATACCTTTTCCTTACTGTGAAATGTTACCTTCATTTTTACTGCAGGATATATAATATGTAAAATAGCCGAGAATTAAACTCTGTGCAAGACGAGTGAAAGGAGCATAACGGGCACTGAGTATTGTCGCTTTAAAAACTCGGCTCGTTCTTTAGGTTCCAGAAGTAAAATGGCATGGATATACGGACGATTTCAATATTTTCGCCACTTATCCTCATGCTCCATGTTGGATTAAAGGGCAGGATATATCCGGATATGACCTGTGTATCTGTAAATACATTATTAAAAGATGCTTCGGTAGCTAATAAGGTGTGAACCACATATAAGCATTCGACCAAATGAGCGCCTACAATTCGGCGTTGTCTCCGTGATTTCACCGTTTTTACAGTGTTGAGTGGGGTTGAAGCTCTACTGAACACTTGAACCCGCATTGCAAACGGTAATTTGAACCCAGAACGCCCAAATATCGAAACGTATCGTTCATTTTGGTGCGAGCATTGGCATGCAAGCAAGCAACCCCGCCGACCCTGCTCCCACTTAATGATAATCCGTCGAGAGAGGGCGCTCATTGCTCAAGCCAGGAGCGCCGCCTGGACGAGTTCGGGGTCACGGTGTAGCGCTAATTGTAATTACAGCAAAGTACGTGCGGTATTTTGCAATTCCTTTCATTATTCAGGCGAAAGCCTCATATGGCCCATAGCAACAAAACCCGGCGTCGTTGTCGGCATCCAGGAAAAGGGTTCCAGGAAACCCTCATTGATTTCATCAGCAGAGAAAAAAGTTTCTTCCGAAGGTGCGACAAATTGAACTAATTACATTCAAATAGCAAGGCGTGTAGTAGGAGTAGTAGTAGTATTTATTTGGCCATACAATGCAATATGCCCTTGAGCTGAGGCTAAAGGAGGAAGACGAAGCAAGACTCCTGACGAGGCCTACACCCCGAATAATACATCGAAACATGATAGCCGAATGGGCAAAAAAAGAAAAACACACTTTCCAAACAATCAACAAAAGTTATCACACTATAAATAGCGAACACTGATAAACGATGCAAAAGATACTGAAGAACAATTGGCAGTAAGCACAATATGTACATTCGGCTAGAAAAGGAAACAAACGCACAAGACTAAGTAACCGATTTTCCACAAAAGCGCGTTGCTTCTTGGCGAGTAAAGGTGAACCTCGTTACGACGGTATGCTAATGACTACGTGTCTCATTAGATAGGCAGGAAAAATTATAAAGGAAAACATTAATGCTTTCGCCTTCAAAGCATGCAGATAGCCTTAATCGCCCTCCGTAATTTTGCTTGTGCGCCCGCCAGAGACTTCCTTGCGTTGACGATGAATAATTCACGCCGTTCAGCCCGGCGGTGGGAGAGAGCTTCATCGGCTGCAGCGGCAGCAGAACTGCAGCCGGCACGCGCTCGCGGCGCAACCGTCCGCGCATCTTATCTAGGCCGTGCAAACGCACTGGCGTCGCGCCAACGCTGGCTCACACCCTCTCGTTCTCCCTTTTCGGATCTTAACCTGCGCGGTTGCTGGGGCGTCGGGCCGGGCGAAAGTTGTGGCGTCGCCCAAAGCCTGGCTCCCACCATCGGCTCCTCTTTAGTTAGACCATAGGCCGCGCTCCTAAAGCTCAGCTCAGGGAGGGGGCTCCGTAAAGGAATGCCTAGCTTCATATAAAGGAACGCCTATTTTGCTATTCGTATCGATTCGGGCTGAAACATTGTACGGGTAGTTAGTATGCTGCTCTTAAAGGTACACGAAAGAGTATTCTGAGCTAGCCTTTTTCCCTTGGGAACTCGATCTACACGCTCCAAGCATTCTTAGAAACTGCGAATAATCATTGTCCTATGCGGCCGATTTTCCTACTAAATCGAATCAAACGTCCCGGCTCCCGCCTTCTTTTTTACTCACCTCCGAAAAGAGGAGGAGTCAACCAACCCGCGGAGGGCCTCTTAGCCAGTCCGCGGCGGCTTGCCGCTCTGCCATCGGCGAGTGATACGTAAATCAAAGAGTCCACGCGTATTTTTATTTCCGTGGGCCTGATTTGCGGCTACGTTGTCTGCGACTGAAACTATTTATTCGCGAAAAGCTAGAAAACAAAATAAAAACGAAATCAAATGGCTGAAAGGCACCTTACGCGTTGGTTGACTCTCCTATTTTCGTAGGTGAGTACAAAAAAAAGGCGGGAGCCGGGACGTTTAATTCAATTTAATAAGGAAATTGGTCGCAGAAGACAATAATTCAAAGTTTCTAAGAATGCTCGGAGCATGTAGATAGAGTTACCGCGGTAAAAAGACGAGCTCAGAATCCTCTTTAGTGCACCTTTAAGCAAAGGACTGTTATAGCACATTTTGTCAAAGAGGTATACAGTGGTAATGACGAGGAAGTTTTGATGGCGGAAACACCAAATCTATACGGTGCTAATTGGAAAGTAAGAACCGCGGTATTCAATTTTTTAGAGATTTCAAGTTGGCATGCTAGTGGTTAATGGTTAGGGTCCCGTACAGAGGCAGGATATTCTAATTTTGAATTTTTATCAAGCTAACGTTTTCTGGAAAGACGTAACTTTCCTGAACTATAAGAATAGTAGAAAGTTCGACACAGATAGCCCAACATACCGTTAGCATTGTTAGCAATAATTTGGACAAGCGATCTCAAAGAGAGGTAGAAGTTATACGCACAGTGAGTTATCTGTGCGAAGGCAGGCTGCAGAATCCACCTGCACAATCTACATCGTCGTATCTCTCATGACTTCAATAAAAAAAAATCTGTATTGGGTAATTTGAAACACATGCTTTCTTTTCTCAGAAGGGATACTTGTAAACTGCTATTTATGATCTGAGAGTATATATCAAATGCGCTCCAACCCAGTCTTAATTTATTTATTTCACTCTTGTGGCCCAGATTTGCGGTCACTATTTTCCCTAAGTGGATCTTTACCACATCCTGCGCCTCGCTAGCTACTGTAAACTGCTGTTCCCTTGCGAGACTGTTGAACATTACTTTGGTATTCTGGATATTAATTGTAATCATGCTTTGCAATTCGTCACCCTGAGTTACTTTGCAAGGGAATGCAATCAGCGAGTCGCAGATTACTGAGGTATTCGCCATTAACTGTTATCCCAGTTCTGCTGTCACCTTATCCTCACCAGCTGCTTTCCCCCTTTGCATTCCTTCTACGGCTTCATTACTTCAGCAAATACCAAACAGCGCGAAGAAGACGGTACGGGAGCAGAACACAAAGATGCACGCACAGAGCGCAGATATTTGCTGATCCTATGAACCAACTAGCCCAACATCATGTCTTACTTCTTTACTTCCTCCTTTGCTGCTGTCTGAATGTCCATTTTCTCTGCACTACTGCTTCTCTCATTATATCTTTGATTACTTCGGCTTCAGCATAGATCTGACACATCATGACACCCCTTTCCGTTAATTCGGGCTCTCTCAGAAAAAGTTAGTCCCTAGAGGCATTAAAAATTTCGCTCAGCCTGATTCATCTTAAACAATTACAAAAGGTCACCTACAGTTACTAGCATGAAAGCTTTCCTATACCTCTATCTGTTACTCGCTCGCAGAAAAATATCTCGCTTGTGTTTTTGACATAAACTATATTGATCAGAACTCATATTTACGTTATCTTTGGGTTCACCTGCCGTCGTACAATTTATCTGCACTTAACTGCCGCCGAAATGCGTGAACATTCCGCATTGCAACACCGTTTGCTATTGGTATTTATCTCTTCCCCTAACTAGCAAAGATTGGAATAAGTTAGCAGCTTCACTTACAAGCATAACTGACACCAAAGCTTTAAAGATGCAGTTGTAAGTTTCATTTGATAACAAATTGCTACAACGGACAATATTTTCTTGGCAAAAACTGTTTACCTCCCGCGTTGCATTTTAATTTCTCATTAGAGCTATATATGTGACAGTTCAGGAGCAATTATTTTTTGCATACTTTAATTTAGGCGTCTTTGCTTGTGACCTTTGTTTGGATGTTCTTGTTTAGTTGTTTTTTTGTTTTAGTATCTGTTGATCAAGTTTGTGTCGTTTGCCTTTATTTTGCCCGTCCCGTTTAGAATGTACCATTTTGCCTTGAGGGTATAATAAATAAAAAATACTTACATATTGCCGTTCCGTGCAAAATGCTTCCCATCGTTCGAAACAAGCAGCTGATAGCAAAGAAAACATAACAACATGCGTCTTTAGCGAGGCCTCTGTAGCCCCATAGGCCTGCCTATCAAATTAAATCACAAAAGAAACGTCGCACTATTTGCATGACATATATTTTTCTTGTTTTACGCTGGCCAGACGTCATGGGATGATAAAAAATGCGGCATATAGCAGGGAGACGCAGATTACCACTAATGATGGTAACTTGTCGACGGGGCGTCGACTTGTTTTATTTTACTGTATTTTTCTACTATAATTAAAAAAGAAGAAAAATCACACAATGGGATACGACAACTGTACGCTCGGCTGGCGCATCGTCGTCTGCACTCGCTTGTGCCGGAAAAGCAGACATCACGGTAAGGGCGCATTCACAGTGGTGAGAAGTAGACGTCGCGCGACCGCTTTCAGTCGGTTAGTTGCGGTTACTGAGCGCTGAGAAAGCAGGGTTGGAGCGTAATGACTCGGCTTGAACCTGCTAGTTGACCTCCGCGACTCGCCAGTATAATCCGCCTTAAGTCCACAGGCTTGAAACGCATCCGCGGTATCACAAATCATATGGAAGTCTATTAACGCAGTGTTTAGTTTGGATTTATACACTTTAGGCGAACGAGAATCTCGCGAAGAAACGAATGAATAGGGATATACGAAGCTTGTATTTCAAAGCGAAGTATCGTAGCTGAATAATGAGTAATTACTCGTTGGCATCCACCCAAGCGCAGCCATACGGCTACAAAGGAAAGGTATACAGCTTTCTCAGAAACTTCGCAGTTAAAGAAAAATTCGTCCTGGTCCGGTGTTCGAACCCGGGACCACCTCTTCAGCGCAGCAGTCGCTTTACAGACTGAGATAACCGGGACGGCAAGCTAGCTGAAGTCTAAAGCGACGTAAACAACACGCGCATTAATGTTTTTCGAGTGAACGAACTCGTAAAAAAAAGAAATGCCTCCTTGCATTCACAGCACGCGTCTTTGCATCAGATCCTTTCTTTTTTCCCACGCCTTCTCACGGGCCACGTTCTGGCAATTGACCAAGAACGGCAGCGCGTAATGATGTAAAACTTAACTACCCCTTCTGGAGTCTGTACATTTTGCCGCTGACCGCCGACTATGGACGGAGTCTCGAGATGCAGAAAGGAGGCTGAGAGAGGGAGACTTTGCCACCTCAGTTCTGTTATTGCTAAGCAGTGTGTGAAAGGTTCGTCGACAGACGCAACAGAGGCAGTTCAAAGCTTCAGGTGGGAATAGCAAATTTCCCATGTATACGTGGGCTTTGAGAGCGGCCACAGGTAGAAAGAGAACTTTGGCGATGTAAGCAAGATGATTGGACGATAAACGCATTTAGCTTTGGCAACAAACCTTCTTTCTCTCCAAGTATCCTGCTACGTAGAAAATCAGCCAAGAAATCAAGCTGGCCCTTTCGTGTGCCGCCCGCGCATTCCTTAATTCGAGCAACTAGTCTAGTCACAACTGCCAGGTTTCTGTTTTTGCTGTGGCATTAAAGGTGCCCAGCAAGCTGCCCACCATATCGGACAAAGAATCCACAACTTCAGGCGAGGTTCATCAACTCCAGAGTGTTTAAAGAGAACAAGAATTGAGAAGGGCGGGGGGGAGGGGAGGTAAGATAGTCGCTGCTGCCTGCCATTTATCGTAAAAACCCATACAGTTGCTCCAAGATGTCCTGACTTGGTTTCGCAGGCATTAAGTGGCTGTAGCCTTCCTTAGACGACGGATAATAGAAGGGGGAAATCGGGCATCACAGTATGACTCGGAGCCCTTCTGCAGCTCTCCCTGGCAATGTGCCTCAATTCTGGACTCAGCGCTGCCACTCAATGAGATAACTGAGAAATTTATGGACTCGCCAGGCTTTCAGATTGGGTTGGAGGGCGTCTTCTGAATTCCTTGATGTCATGATGCTGATGATCTCCTGCATCAGTTTGGCGAGTTCATCTGTAGCGTGAAATTAACCACAGCTGTGCTCATTTGGTTGCCTCTACGTGCAAAGACTGCGCCGAACATCCCCGTAGAACAGAAATGAAAACTGAAAATTGGTTTTTGGGGAAAGGAAATGGCGCAGTATCTGTCTCACATATCTCCGGACACCTGAACCGCGCCGTAAGGGTAAGGATAAAGGAGGGAGTGAAATAAGAAAGGATGAAACAGGTGCCGTAGTGGAGGGCTCCGGAATAATTTCAACCGCCTGGGGATCTTCAACGTGCGCTGGCATCGCACAGCACACGGGCGCCTTTTGCGTTTCGCCTCCATCGATACGCGGCTGCCGCGGTCGGGTTCGAACCCGGGAACTCCGGATCAGTAGCCGAGCGCCCCTAACCACTGAGCCACCGCGGCGGGTCCGGAGAACAAGCGCATAATTTACGCGCATCATCTAGAATGTGTCATGCTCTATAACAACTTCATCCACCCGGGGCATTGGTTTAAAACCGACGTGGCTGTTTTGAGATCTAGCTCACATGCGGCATCAATGCGCCCCACGGATGCCATGCCCTGAGGAGTTGTTAAAAGATGCCGCAGCAAGTTGTTGCGCACGCTCTTCACCAAATGAGAAAAGTCCGAGACAACGTACAAGTGGCGCTTCTTGTCCACAGGTTGTGACTATTTGAAAGCAGCTTGACCTACTTTCCCAGAAATTCTTAAAATGCGCCACATACAACAGTTCCAAACATCAGCGAGTATTGTTGCGAAGTTCACGAAAGGTGAGGCGTTTTCTCCCGTTATCACAACCGTGACAGTATTTTTCGATAGCACATCAGCTTTCACGTTACCCTTAGAGGCGAAAATTGCAATCATCCGGCATGCCAGTTTCCTATGAATGCTTGGAAAAGTGCAAATAGGGCGACATCCGCTAACTTAGATCTGGATCTTCATGAAAATTTACCGAGGTCCACTGAAACGTTACCTTTAGCATTGGGACTTACCGTCAAATTTTCGGAGAGTCTAACTTCATTCATGATTATTCCATCATGGCGTTGCTGCTCCGTCATGCATTTGAATTTTTCTTTCAAGGGTACAAACACCCGTTTGTGAAAGCGGGCTCTGCTCGAAATGCGCGTATGTACCTTTGGAGGACACATTCCGCCAGACGTTCTGCTGCGCTGTGGCTCATAAAGGCGTTTTTCTGCATCCGCATTATCAGGCAGTCGAGCAGCCAATTGTCCTGGTATGCTCAATCTCGGTTCCACATAGACTTTTTTTTAGTCCCACATAAGTTGCAATTAGAACCTCCTTTTTAGATATTTTGTTTAGAACAAGGCTGGTTTCAGGCTTTTTTTTTACGCGAAACACATGCTTTTACAGCATACTTTTGCCGTCTTTAGTGGGAATTTAGTGGAACACGTTGATATTTAAAGAAAGCCTGCTCGTCGTTTTTCCTCTATGCGGTTATGTGGAACCGTGTTCCAGTTCATGACGCATTCCAGATATAACCAGTTCCCTGCTCGTGGGAGGAAAAAGAGGCGAGTGTCTTGAGGAAGACTTTCCTGCCGCCGTTGAGCACGTGACAACTGGGCGCATGACGTCTGGGAGCAATGAGCTGAAGGAAGTTTGAATTTCCGAACTCTCCTCAGAGGTGCTTGCAGGAAGGATGGCGCATTTGCATGTTGTTGAGTCACAGACCCGCTGCTCCGTGCAAATTAACTATGTCGGTTGTGGCGTTGCGCAAAAGCGATGGCTGTGTTGGACGAAAGACTGATCCGTGTATATTTACAAGTGGTGTGGCTACGTGTTTTCGCCGAGAAACTTATGAGAAAGCACCGGTGGAGCGAAGGCGACACTGGGCCTATTTGGTGGGCCGAGCTGACCACAAGGGTCGACTGGGTTAATTGAAAAGAGTGCATTGACGGATATATCCTGAGAGGTACACGCGTATGTGACTACAGTGTGCGTCCTCGTAGTTTGCGTAGTCTGTTCTATTCTATCGACCACTAGCGGTGCGTATTCTGAGCCTTCGGTTAACTACAGATGCGTATGGTGTATCGTTGAGTGAGAACATGTTCTCTGCTTTGCGAAATACGCGCTTCATTGAGTTTACTGTGCATGTTTTCCTTTCATAAACGAATGAATAATTCGAATAAATACTCATCGTTTGTGCGACTTCGAGATGAGAGACGATATTTTTTCTATTACTTTATGTCGAAGGCTGCGCTTAGCTACACGTTATAGAAACCGAGGAGGGTGTTATTCTCGTGAGCTGTAGATGATATTACGAAAAGTAAGATTTTGCGCGAAACAAATGGGACTTAGAAGAGAGCAACACAGACAGAACAACACAGATTAAGGGGTATTTGGAGCGTACCTCACCGAAAAATAATCGGCATTGGCTTGCAGTTAAGCCCTTTAGGCGGAGATGCGGTTTAAAGCTGTTTCCGAGTTAGATAATTTTCTTTTAAGTTTGGTCAGATTGTGCCGAACATCGAAATAATTAAAACTGGATGTGCTAACGGGTATCTAGAATGAGAGGCGTGCTGCTGACGCGAAATTATCTTTAGAGGGCTGACTTCGACCAAAATGTCTTCGCTACATGAAGGGCAATGTTGCATTATGTTGTAGAATGAAAAAAATTCAAGAGAGCCGTGTTATGGAGAATGATTGTTGCTACCAACAGTAGGAAGGTAGTGAGCTGTGTTTCTTAGTTCTTGTCATTCTTAGGATGCAGGGGGAAGACGATGAAGTGGCTCTAGACCAGAACGCCGTCCCTTCGCCTGTTCAGTTTTTTTCCCTATTTTACGACATTATAATGAAACCACTGTTTCTTTTTTGGTGACGGTGATGGAAGTGGACGCTGTTGGACTTCAGTCCGGTGGGTCAGCCGCTGCCGCCCAGAGGAAACGTCTTGGCCTCCCGAATGACGCAAGCAGCCAGGCCACCGTGGTGTACTCGGCTACCAGTGATGACTCTTCGGCTGACGACGGCTTCATCAGAGTCCTAAGCAAGAAGGCCAAACGGAGACTGCGCAAAGGTGAGGACTCGTCGTCGTCGAGTACGTCCACGATCACTACGGAGCGAGGATCATCGGCACATGCTGTCCTATTTGTGCCAGAGACTCCCACCGACAATCTCAACCACATCAATAGGCAAGCCACGTCTGCGTTCCTGGAGGCTCGCGTCCCGGGAGCAATTAAAGATGTGAGGGTGAATCGTTTTAGGAATGTCGTCGCCATTGATGTCATGGACCGGAACGCTGCTTGACAGTTTGAGCAACATCACAGCGCTCGGTGGCATCAGCGCGTTCCCATGTCCTTCTAGCAGTGGCACCACGGCAGGCGTCATTTACGACGTCGACGTAGCTATCCGCGATTCTGATCTGCCCATTTTGATTCAACCAGCTACAGACGGTCTAGCCATATTGCAAGCTCAGCGTCCTGGACGGAGAAAGTGCATCAAGTTGACCTTCCAAGGGGACAGCATTCCGACGTACGTGAAGGTTGGACACTTTCGGCATGTAGTTAGGCCTTTCGTCCTGAAGCCTCTCCAGTGCCGGAAATGCATGAAGATAGGACACGTGAGTAGTGTGTGCAATTTCCCCATCGTGTGCGCACGGTGTACTCAGCCACACAGCGGCGATTCTTGCCAGGCAACAGTCCTTCGTGGCCAATTGCCGCGGCCCTCATGACGCTGCCTCAAAAGATTGTCCTCGCCTGAAAAGGGAAAGGGCGATACTCAAACAAATGACACGAGACAATTCCACACACAGAGAAGCTGCCGCTAAGCTGCGACGACGTCGTCGCCCTCGTCACAGACCTTCTAAATGTGTAGCGAGCATTGGCAAGGATCGTCCCAAAATTTCCGCAACTTGTCCTCCCCCTCCGCATACTACTTTAAGGATTGGGAGCAATATGACTGGCGAGGCACAGACGGTTGTCGCAGACGGGCCTTGGCCATCCCTGCCTGAGCTACACACACCCGCAGTGACCAAGCAGGTACTTGCGTACCCAGAGTCCTGAGCCTATTGCTAATCAAGCACAAGTCCAAACTCCGGTCCAAGACCGGGACCGACAAGTGACTTGGCCATCGCTCCCGAAGCACTGCACACGCTTAATGAGAACAGTCACAGCGCACCCAGTGTGTTAATTGAGCCTGCTGCTGGTCGGGTAGTAGGTCAGAAACCGGCCCAAGTCGCAGACGAGCAAGTAATTGCAATGCTGAAGCCAATCGTGAATGCAATGCGTGTGGTGCTCTCCAGCTTGCACATGCCAGCTGCACAGAATGCACTGCAGATGCTGGATTTGTTGAATCCAGTGCTCGCAGCTGTCCAATAGCTGGCACAACGCATCTTCCAGCCTCATCCTTCCGAGAAGTCCGATGCTTACGTTGTCATCAACATTATCAGCCTCAACGGCAAGCAGCCTTTCTTGACACTGGAACGTCTGTGCTGTCTTGTGATGGATGTCCTTCTATCTGTTCTACTATGGTCGCAGCAGTCGGCAGCCCTCAAGGTGTGCAGGCTACAGCTGCGGCGGCCTGCGACTTACAGTGCGTGTGTCATTGCTTTGTCGTGCTTGTTGTTATTGTTGTTGTTAACCTCATACTATGGCACATGCCCACATAGTGGGATTGGCCAAGAATTGGGGGCACAGAGAGTTTTTCAGGTAAATATTTCCTGGACGAAAATAAAATGAATGGTAAGGAAGGAAGAAGTAAACAAAAAGGAACAACGAAATGAAACGGGAAATGCATAACGCACGGAGGAGATCGACACCGAGGTTTATAGCCGAGTAGTTAAATGATAATGATAAGTTTAAGAATAAAATAATATTGAAAAAATTAAAAAAAATTAACAAGGTAGCTGACTTGATTACATTAAAAAATTTTGGACGGCGGTAAAAACAGACTTGTGGCTGTACCCAAGTATGGTGGCTCCAAACGACAATATGACTGGGCTGCTCAAACAAAGGCGAACCTGTTGTAGTGGTTTCTCTAAAAGCAGTCTTCTCATCATGGTGTATCGGCGACGAAACAACATATAAAATGGTCTATGGTTTCGTGCTAACCACAGAATACACAGACGGGATTAAGCGTCAAGCCAGACCTGTGCAAATAAAAATTTAAGGGTGGGATCCGGCAGCGGAGCCTTGATAGAAATACCTCAAGCTGCCGTGAATGGCATGATTGCCTGCTCCACGAATAATCAGGTGCAGGTAATCGTCAGATCTTAAAAGAAATCCAGTTGTCATTCTTAACAAATTCTGTTTCCGAAACCTCGCTGCTGTAATGCACGCTGTAGCCGGAACGATAGGTAGCACGGGGCCATTGAGGGACGCCTTTGCCAGGCAGTCCGCAACTTCATTGGCTGTCACACCGCTATGACCTGGCACCCATATCATGTGAACAAGGCTCAAATGCGGAGGGAGTAATGAATGGAAGGTGTTTAGGATTGGCGAATCTACAGCCGAAGCAAGAGACAAACACAAAGGAAGAGAGTCTGTAATGACAAGCACTGAAGAGAAAGCTGGCTCTAGTTTGCGAAGAGCAAGCACCACCGCCAGAAACTCCGCTTGCAAAATTGGGGTGTAGTCGGGAAGCCGCACAGAAAAAAGGCCAATCTAGAAGCGGGCAATATATTCCCGCCCCTGCCTTTTCATCACATTGGGAGGCGTCAGTAGTTATCGTTAAGCTAATAGGTAGGCTATGTAAATGGTCTTCTAGTAATCCATTTAAAATGAGGGGTGGTAAATGCTTAGCGTTTTCCGGGAAAGTGTCATCACAGACAATTTCTACAGAGTACCCACTGTTGTTTGTCGGAAGGATGTTATACAAAAGATCATTTAAAGGTTCAAGCAAATTTTGTACCATAACTACCTGCGGGGTATGAAGTCTAGGCCAGTGGACTACAAAAAAGGAAGTCGGCTGCCATCAAAAAACAGACAAGGAGCTGAGTAAATCTGATTCATATATCCTTAGGAACGTCTTAACAGTTAGGAATTGAAATCTAGATGATAAAGGAGGAATACGGGCTTCAAGATAAGGCACGTTATTGGCCACAAATTTGGGGAGGCCAACGCCCAACCGAAGCGCTTCTCGCTCCAAAAGAACGAGCTGGCGAATTTTGTAAGCAGCCGTACCAGAAAACAGCACAGAATCAAATTCTAAAATTGGTCGGACATACAAAACATAAACCAGCAAAAGTGCATCTCTCCCCATTCCAGACCGGGGAGAACTTAATCTACGCAACATGCCCACAGCACGAGCCCCTTTCGCTGCGACATGGTCAATGTGAGAGCGCCATGAAGCTGTCATTATAAATGACACCAAGATATTTTAATGACTTACCTTGAGCAATATTTTGACGCTGATAACTGAGAGACAGATGAACAGGCTCTTTCATTCGAAAAACAAGTACAGCGCACTTGTTTACTTTTAAGGTGGGACGTAAGTCACACAACCAACTTTCAAGCAAATTCAGGCACGATTGCAGGCGCACATATAGAGAGTCAATGTCAGCTGCAGCAGTGAAAAATGCAATGTCGTCCGCATAGACGTACGTGCGAATGTTTTGATGGCTGAAAATAGAGCTCATTAGGATATTAAAGAGTACAGGTGACAAGACTGCCCCTTGTGGAACACCTCTGTTTTGTTTATATCTTCCAGAATTCACACCATTTAGTATAAAAAAAACTGTCTGTTTTCAAGGAACGCAGATATCCACGCAAGCATGTAATTCTCAAACTGCAGCGTATATAACCTTTGCAATAATATGTAGTGTTCCCCGCTGTCATAAGCTTTGGCTACATCTAATGTCACCAACGCAGCATGCATTTTTTGGTGCCGCGCAAGAAAAAAACGACTCTCAAGGCCGGTGTGAGCATTCCATATATATGGAATCCTTTTGACGGAAACCAATTTTACAGGGACTAAGGATATTATTGCGGTCCATAAACTCCGAAACACGTAGGAGTATGACCCTTTCAATTAACTTAACCCCGTTTGATGTCAATGAAATGGGTCTAATATTATCCAGAGAATAGCCATCACCATTGTTTTTAGGTAAAGAGATCACTTTTGAGATTTTCCACTCATCAGGAATCCATCCATGTTTGATTGAAAAAATAACCAGCTGCAATAAGGATGTAGGAGACTCGTCAAAGAGGATCCTTAACATTTTTGATGGTACCCTATCAGGGCCAGGAGAAGCAATTGCTAACCTCAACACTATCGGGGAAAGCTCGGGAACGGTAATAGGGGGGACATGCTGAAACTGGTCCACTGACGCCACAGACGTGAAGCGCAAAGGAAGTACAGAGGCGAAACGCTGCTCTAATCCTTCGGCAATGGTCTCAACTGTTTATATTGCTTCTTGCGGGGCCAAAACACATTAGGTGAATTTTCAGAAACCAGGATCTTTATCCGCGGTCTTAAGAATCCGAAAAGTGCGCGACGATTTCCTGATTTTGATAGGAAGTCAAAATGTTCAGATTTTTAATTTTATTTCGCTTGTGAGATTGTGCATTAAATGTAGCCGCAATGACCTTATAACCATGCCAATTTTTTGGGCATTAATTGTGTAGGAGCTTCTTCCATGCAGCCTTTCTGCGTCTGTAATCCCGCGAGCAATCTGCATTCCACCATCTAGCTGAAGTGTTTCCTCTTGATGTACGTACCAAAAATTCGGACTTCTTTCGGCATTTCTCAATAGCCAAGTATATGTCTTTTGCTGAATGCTCTTCAGCAGAATTAACCGCTGAAGCAAGAGTGGAGTGCAAGGAGGACTGAAACTGGTCATAGTTTATATAAGACCTCAACTCAGAGCACGCCGGAGTTAAGCGGCAATTAACATCAAAAACAATAGGTATGTGATCGCTAGATGTTCCACAATCTACAGCCGACCAATTCAGTTCAGGAACACAAAGGCTGGTGAAAGTTAAATCTAACACAGATCGAATTTGTGCGCGGAGAGCTGTGGCCGAACCTGAATTCATACACGAAAGGTTGTTATCAGTGACACAATCCCAAAAGAGCTTACCAAAGAAATCTGTCTTAAATCCCCAAGACACTTAATGAGAATGAAAGTCACCGGCTAAGAAAACTGATTTCTGACAATTAAAGAGCAGGAATCTGGCGGCCTGGTATCCTGCACGCCGGAAGGAAAATAAACATTTACTAATAAAAAGGGATAGCACCCTGGAATTTCAAAGTCTAAAGCCAATGAGTCGCAGTCTATAGTAGAGGACTGAAAAGTAATCTTAGCCCTGTGACAAAATTTACAAGAAACTAGTATGAGTAAGCCTCCTCCTCTTGACTGACGATCTTGTCGAAATGAAAAATAATTTTGCAAATTGGCAAATTGAAGTGTTTTTCAGATGTAGGCCAAGTTTCTTATAAAATAATTGTCTGAATTATGTTGAG
The DNA here is from genome assembly GCA_030143305.2 of Amblyomma americanum. Lineage (NCBI taxonomy): Eukaryota > Metazoa > Arthropoda > Arachnida > Ixodida > Ixodidae > Amblyomma > Amblyomma americanum. The sequence goes on from JARKHS020017791.1 coordinate 18,060, forward strand.
ATAAAGTAAGTCTGTTGTAGGTGAAAGAAGTGACCGACAGTTTCACTGGAGAATTCTTAACACCCCTGATTGAGAAATCAGGGCAGCAGCAACTGCCTGCCCTTAAATAGTTTCTTTTGGCTTAGAGCCAATCTGTTGCTTCTTTGATTTCGGCTGAGGATCTGGAGAAAAAGGGTTACGCATGGGGGATCCACGCGTTTGAGGACTCGCGTATCCGAATCCACCATCTCTGCCTCATGAATAATTTGAGCATTATCTGAATTAGTGGACCGAGGAAGGGGAGAAACAGCAGTAACTTGTTCTTGGGCTTCGACTTCTCAGGCAAGGAATGTTGGGTCATTAACGAAGGCATGGCTGACACAGCAGAAGTCATTCCAATTTGCATGGCCTGGGTAATCTGCGTTTCCATAGCTTTAGATATGCACTCTGTGACAGTGGACGCTATCCTGTCAACCATCTTAGCCATAGAGGCTTCCACAGCAGTCACTATTGCCTGAGAGATAGACGAATCTAGTGTCACTCTTGAACGGGCTGACACACCTGCATAGCCGTGAGCTCTCTAATTTCTGATATTCTCTCGCGCCGCGAACAGCGTTAGAGGTCGGTTATGTCTAGAATTTGCAATTCATGATCCCGAGAAGGACAATTCATGGAATTAGCAGCGTGAGATCTACCACAAAGGCAACACTTCTCTTTTTGATCCGAGCATAAATTTGATGGATGGGGGTCATTGCCACATATGCAACAGCGCAAGGTGGACTTGCAGCCACGAGCACTATGGCCATATCGCCAGCAGTTGCTCCACAGCAGGGGCTTAGGCGGAAGGGGATCTACACGGAAGATGGGCCATGCTTTTATTTCTAAAGGGCAGGCAGTACCCGCAAAAGTGGCAATAACCGTTTCCGTTGGCACCCGCTCATTATTCACCTCCAGGCTACAGCGATACACAGCAACAACACCTGCTGCAGAGAGAAGGTCGAGGGTCTCAACTGGAGAAAAGCAAGAGTCCACACCGCGAATCAAACCTTTTGTGCAGGAGAGATGAGACGTAATGAAACTGTTTACCGAAAGAGACCCAGAAGAAGAGAAGTTTAGAAGATCCATTACGCACGATAGGTCTGATGAACGGCACAGAATCTTCCCGCGCCTAACTGCCTTACATCAGTGATTGCCTCATATAGGGAAGTGGCCGCCTGGAGGGTAGCTCGAACAGGCCCTGGATTGTTAATTTTGATAGAACCACCATCCTTTGGCACCAGCGCCACAGGAATGCTGCGGACGCCGGAGCGTTGAAAAGCTTTCAGAGGCATCTCATGAGGCGGTAGGGAAGCCGACCAGGGAGACCTCCACTGGCCGGGAGACTGCGTAGACATTACCTGAGATTTAGAAACTCACCGCGTGCGTTATCCACACAAGAAAAAAGTTGCAAAGGCACAGGGGCAAAAGGAAAACAGGACCAGTCGCCCAATACTTAGCCAATCCCTCGTCTTCCTCCTGCGACTTGTTGTTGTTGCTTTGGTGACAACAACTTCTCCTTCGGCTCCCGCGGTGAGCTCCTTCTTCTTCTTCAGGTAGCGATACCGTTGAGCTTCGGTCTCGTTCTCTTCTTCTGGTGGTGGCAGCGGCGTGAGAATCTTCGCCTGCTGCATCGGCCAGAAGGGAGCGTGGAACCTACACTTGGTCCGTCCTCCCTTGTAGCAAGTATTCGTGTGTTGATGTTCTTGGCACCTCGGACGTTCCAGAGCATCATGATCAACTGACAGCAGATGTTCGGCCATAATGACAGTATATGGCACACTACCGTTTTCTACCTGTTCATCCGGAGCTTGGTTTAACCATAGAAACAGATGGGCATGGGGACTACCCCTATGCTGGAATTCAATCCGTTTGAAAGTTTCAATTACATGGTAAGGCTTAAATGAGGTGGTACGAGAGTTTTGCAACGCTTTCATTATTACTCTCACCTTAAGCTCAAAGTATATAGCACACGTCGCGAGGTCGTTGTTGACTAGCGTTGCAGCGAACCGCTGATCTATCTCCTTTTCGTTAATTTGCAAGTCTTGTGGTCTAACCTGCAACTTCTTGAGAAGAGCTAGGAGCCTAGGCCAATGTACTTCACATGATGAAATTGTGAGGAAGATGGTCAGTTTTTCAATTTGTCTGACCATAGCAAAGAGCTCACTCTTACTCTTGTGCTAGTACTGAATGCTATTTGGCACTCCCTCCATAAAACCTTAATCTTGTTCAATTATCTGCCTAACCTTGTATGGGTTCTCCACGTCTTGTCTGGTCAAACTCCGAGTTTCAGCGTTGTTGCAATACATCATCGTCATCTGAGCGGAAAGCCGGTATCGCAACACTTTCATAGCCATATAGAGAACGTGTAATGTCAAGGCACCTGGTCTATCTCCACGTCGTATCTCACTGGAAGCTATTGTGAAGGGCGTTGGTCTAGCCTCGAGTGCCATACACCGAGCGTGACCCAGGTATATCTGAGGGAATGACAATCCTTTCGCATGACTATCGTATAGTATGCTCAGTGGCCTCTTCCCCTCACCCGGAGCAATTGTCAAGACCGCTTCTTCATCGTACACTGGAGTATGTGGATCGAGAGTTAAGGCTGTGGCAACGTTCATTGGGTCCAACAAATCTGTTAGGTCCGGGCACTCTTCAACATTTTTCTCTGTGTCCGAAAGGACGGCCTCATCGTGGACTCGCTAGCTGTAGCCTGCCCTCGTCTATAGAAATGCCATAGTGCTTGTATGGAGGCGATTCTCTGAGCACTTCCACCCATGGAGCAAGCATTTCTCGCGACACGACGTTAGACAAGTAGATTGCCTTGGCGAACATGCGCCTTTTAATGTTAACCACAATTGACTTGTCTTGTTCGATACTTCGTGGCAACTGCCTCAACATTTCGTCCGTGTCAACCGCAACATTGACCACAGGTCCCTTTATGCCAAACTGGCCGTTACGCCAGCTCATTAGACGCCGGATTTGAACGAAGGTAATGCGAGGAGAAATTAAACGTTCAGCCACATCGTTCAAAACTGGCAAAACAGGCGGTAAAAGTGGATACCGATACCCTTGACTGACACTGTAAAATGGAATTTTCTGCTTGACCAGAAAGCTCTTGCACGTTCCACACGCACTCGCCACAGCCTCGTCCGACCGTTCTGGAAATGCCAAACGCAGTGTCATACATTGCATTACTCACTGGTGTCAATACCTTTTGGTGCCACAGTCTGTCGCACAATCTACACATGTGTCCAAACGAATTGTTCACAAAGTCTGCTTCAAATGTCCGGGACGCAGATGCAATTTCGGAAACTCGAATGATGTGATCAGTCACACGACGGGCCTTCACATCCTCTTCGGTTGGTTGCCGTTGACTGACGCCTTCCAAAGGCTCCATCTTGGCTGTTATATATGCGGCGTCTATTACGCTCGACAGTCTGGCGACACCGTTTGGCAAGGCGTTCGTCTCTCTGTGTGGGCGTCTCCGCGGCTCTCTTCGTCTTCTGACGGTCATTCTCTCTTCGTTGAGTAGCTAACTGCCAGTCGACAACCTCAGGATCGGAAGAGTTCAAGCGTTTCGACACAGCAGCCGATTACATCTCCGCCTTTTATGCACAATGCTGCGCATGCGACGGCGCGCGATGCGGGTGAGAGAGCGGCGTGCGGCGAGGCGGGGGAGACGAACGCGGCGCAGCTGTAGGGTCCCTCTGGTTACGATAGTATCGGCGCATGCGCACAACTGCTCATTCACGTGACGTCACATTCAGCTTCGACGGTGGAGCGGCCACGGCGACGAAGCGCGCGGCGCACCCACTGCTCCTAGGGCTGCGGTTGCCATGGTAACGGCGCATGCGCACAACCGTCTCTCCCATGCACTGCGAAATTTTCGACTGGTAGCCGAGTGCAGCTCCCGCTACAAAAAATTGATGTAGATTAGCTGAGGTATACAAAGCGAAAGATGTCGGCGTTCACTGTGTTCATTGGCGCTGGCGTTGACAATGTTCTTTCTAGACGGCGATGGTTTTGAGGAAAGGAAGGGCGCATAACTAGCTCCGTGGATACGCGTATGCCTCATTCGTGCTTTCATACATGTGGCGGTGGTGAGAGAGAGATGTGGCCTGAATGCATTAGCGCTGACAGCGTTGTGGCTGATATGCGGCACTGCAGCAATGGCTAGGCCTGAGCGTTCATTTGGTGATCAATCTCTCGCGATCAACCATTAACTGCATGCCACCTCCCAGGGGGGCAGGGAGGGCGCGCTGCATATCCAGTGTGCGGAACGCAATCAAAGCAGGCTTTTGCAGTTGGACACCAACACCACGTACATGAAAGCGAGATTGAGGTCTCCACTGAGCCACGGAGCCAGTTGTGCGCCTTTCCTTCAGTGAAAATGAACGGCCTTTGCAAAGTTGTCCAATGAAACTCTATGAACGCGCTCGGCTAACTTGTTTTGTTTGGTTTTTGAGCAAAGGAAATGGCACAGTAACCGTCTCGCATGTCTCGTTGGACACCCGTACCGCGCCGTAAAGGAAGAGATAAAGGAGGGAGGGAAAGAGGAAACTGAAAGTTGGATTTTGAGGAAAGGCGCGGCGAGAGAGAGAGAGAGAGAGAGAGAGAGAGAAAAGTATCGGCGAGGCTCGTGTTGTGACGTCATGCGCCTCGTCGGCGCACCGCCACGGCGAAATCGCAAGTTCGCGGCCAGTCAAGCTTTCGCTCTATAAGACATCATGGCGGACTGGTAGCGTCTCTGCCTCAAACGCCAAAGTCCCTGGTTCGATTCGCAGCCTCGACACAGGTTTTTTTTTATTCAGTGAGTGTGCGAGGGTTTCAGTGGCTTCCATAGACAGCGCCATCGAATACGTTGGTTAGCGGTTGAGCGCTTAAGGGCGGGTAAGGGTAAGGGCGTTGGTGGTGGTTGTTGCTATATGAAGGGGGGAGGAGAATACTGGTCCCGAAAAGGGCGACTCCGCGGCGAGGCGTGCGGTGTGAAGTCATGCCAGATGGCGCGGCGAGCGAGCGGCGTCCGCCAGCTGCAGCCGTTGCTAGGCAACGGCTCTGTGCGCCTCCTCCGGAGTGCCACAGCGAAATCGCGAGTTCGTGGCCAGTGTAGCTTTCGCTAAAAATTTCTGGTGGTTTAGGTCTGGTTAACCCTGGTCGAAAGCGAAAAGCTGCATCTCCCTGGCTACGTTTGTGGTCGAGCGACTGGCGGTTTCCATAGATAGCCATACTGACACACACACACACACCGTAGTAGGCATTTTCTTTAAGCGAAAGCTTTACTACGGCAGCCAGCGAGCCATTTCGGCTCGTCGCGCCGTATGCCGCATGTCGGCTGCTGCGTTGCCTAGCAGTGCCGCAGCCGCGCTCCTACAGATGGCGCCGCCGTCGACGCCACTGCCGTCGCCGCTCGCTCCACCAGCACGTCCACCAAGAGCCGGATTACGCAACTGTAAATAAGCAAAGTTGTCAAAATGAAAATGAATGAAAAACTTTATTGAATTCTTTTGGTCAGTTCCCGTGAGTCTCCTTGCAGCTGCGTCTTGGCGCTTGCCGCAGCCGCCGCCGCCGTCGGGGGCTCCCTAGCAAGGGTGGTCCCTCATTCCAGGGCTCCACTGGTCCTGGCCACCTCGCACGCGTGCTGCACCAATGCCCTTTGGGCGGTGAGCTCGCTGCTGGTGAGCAGGCCCTCCCATTGCTCCGCACTCGGGTTAGTCTGTTTGTGGAAGGTGTAGTTGTGTTTACACTCCCATGTGACGTGGTAAAGTGTCGGGACGTCCCCGCACCAGGGGCAGCTGTCGCTGTACTGGGTGGGGAACATTTTGCTTAGGACGTGTAAGTTAAAGAAGGTGCCAGTCTGCAGCCTCCTCCAGCTGACCGCTTCTTGCTGTGTGAGGAGTTTGTGGGGCGGGGGATACTTGAACCTGCAGCCTCTGTAGTGACTTAGGATGTCTGCGTACGTCGGGTCCACCATCGAGGGGTTCTCGAGGTCCTCCGTCAGCAAGGCTCGGTGCGTGATCTGACAGCCAGGTTCGCGAGATCAAGTTGTCAAAAACTTGTGGTGTCAATTAGCCTCGCTCCTATTGGTCGGTCATGGCCGGCGGCCATTTTGCTTTTTTTTGCGTCATGGGTGGCTGCAGCTTACGTCACGGATGTTGCAGAAGTGGTGACGTTGCACACCTAATTAGGCAGCAGGTAACTGACCGCTTTTTGTGAGAGCCTCGAAGTGGTAAATTTGACCGTTGCGTTTTTGAAAGAAAATGGCGGCGGTGTGCGCGGCCATACGACTGAGGCGGCTGCGCTGGCTCGAGCAACGGCGAAGGAGGGCGCACGAAGACGCGTTTGACTTGCCACGCCAGCTGTTTCGACGCCTTCTTTGACTGGAGAAGCAGACTGTGAAGTGGCTGTGCGACGACCTCGCCGGTGAACTGGGAGGAAATTTGCGTGCGAGCGCGCTGTCGGTGCGGTGCCGGCGGCTTTCAAGCTGCCCTTGGTTACGAGGCGCACGTCGGCATCGCACAACCGATGGTAAACAAATGCGTGCGGCAGGTGTTGGAGGCAATATGCTAACTTAGCGCGCAGAAGGGGTTGATTCCCGCGGTCACCTCTGTGCCACATAAATCAGACACGCTTATGTTGGCAAAACACTTTATTTTTTTCCAGCAAATCGCACTTCGTGGACGTCTCCGTATCCCAAGAGAAAAGAAACAGACAACCACATATCACATACTGCAACACCTCACCTTTTGGCATTTTGTCATCGATCGAAAGAGCCGAACAACACAGATTCAACAAGTTGTCTTCGTCGATTTTGTACCAAGCGCTTCTTGCAAGTTCGCTCGGTAGGCGCGTAGCCTTCACTACATTCGTTCAAATTTTTCTGCACGCTTAGGTCAACCGCAGAGTAGCTTGATTTCAGACGCCGCGTAAAAAAACAATAACACGGTGTGGGATCGGCTGCTTTTGTGCAAAGCGGCTTGACGTTTTACCGCTGTCAGCGCATGCCGGCGGCAGCAAAAGTTACCCACCAGCAAATTTAAAAGTACATTTTCAAACGCATTTTGTTTTGCTTAATATTTTCGGACATTAAACGCAATGTTTTGGCAAAATAAAATATTAGTTATTTTGATCGCTGCCTATTTCTTAAGTCATTTTACAAAAAATTTGGCAGACGGCCTCTCGCCGTGCAAATAAATGCTCTCGGGGCGCTGCCCTGTGTAATTGGCTGATTCTTCTTTGCGTCGAGCGGTGACGTTTCATCGTGTTGTCATTTTGACGTCAGATTCAAAAACTCTTGACAGAATTTGTGAAGTTACGTAATACGGCCCCAGATGTTCTCAGCTGGGGCAGAGGGAGAGGAGGTGTCACCTCGCGGGATATATATATATATATATATATAATTATATATATATATATATATATATATATATATATATATATATATATATATATATATATATATATATATGTGTGTGTGTGTGTGTGTGTGTGTGTGTGTGTGTGTGTGTGTGTGTGTGTGTGTGTGTGTGTGTGTGTGTGTGTTTTAGGGAACAAAAGCCGCCGCGGTGGCTGAGTGGTTATGGCGCTCGGCTGCTAGAAGACGCGGGTTCGATCCCGGCCGCGGCGGTCGAATTTCGATGGAGGCAAAATTCTAGAGGCCCGTGTACTGTGCGATGTCAGTGCATGTTAAAGAACCACAGGTGGTCGAAATTTCCGGAGCCCTTCACTGCGGCGTCTCTCATAGCCTGAGTCGCTTTGGACGTTGAACACCCACAAACCAAATTATTTCAGGGATAAAGACTTCTTGGCACTGTCAGTGCCAAGAAACAGAGACCAACGTTGGAAACAATGTAATTTGACGTTTCGGCCGTGGAACGGCCTTCATCAGAATAACAGAGTAGGAATGGAGTACACAGCATATGACCTCATATAACCAAAGTAGAATTCAGAGGTAATTTTTACGAGTGTTTGTAACCCCAGATCAAAACACAGTAGGAAAACTTAGAATAAAGAAAGAGTATAACAGGGTTAAATTTTGAGCCAGAAGCGTATATGTGAACTTATTATGTACATGTACCCAAGTGATCTACTAACTTTTAGAGAAATATTAACGATATGGGTGTTCCAGGATAAGTTTTCCTTGAACCATACTCCCCGAAACTTTTGCTGTTTTCTTGTTTACGCTGAGTGCCTCGGAAAAGAATAATAATACCTCGGTTGTTTGGTTTATTAAATGAATGAAATGAATCTTACTGGCTATTTGCTAACAGTACAATACCGTTCGCATACATTAAACCGGCAGCCGTTGCTCAACGACCTTTCCGCCTATCTGTACGACAGATTATAACCCAGATTACTTGCTTGTAGCCTTCTTTCCATAATTATCATATAAAGCATGAACAGCAGCGGTGGCAAAGGACAACCTTGCCTTAATCCTTTGTATACCTCGACAACTGTAGTATTTTTTATCCTTTACAATGCAATTTCATCTTTATCTTCTGGGTAATTTTTTTGTAGAAAATTAATTATCTCATGAGCGATGCCTTCATCTGTTACTATGTCCCACAGGAGTTCCCTCGCATTGTCGTACGCACCGCTTATGTACAGGAAGGCTAAATACAGAGATCTGTTTTCCGCCTTAGCTTTTTCTATGCATTGGGTAAGCACGAAAAAGCTACTATCATATAAGCGCCTACCGCTTCTAAATCTGTTCTGAAGTCCCCTGAGTATCTATTACTTTCTGCCCATGACTGCATTTTCAACTTCAACCGCCTGCATCGCCAGCCTGCTATATACCAGACGTTATCGTAATCGGTCGGAAGGATTTTACGTTCATCTTCTCTCCTTTTCCCTTATAAATCAAATTCATTTTACTCTGTCTCCAGCTGTGCGGAATTTGCTTATTTGTTATGTCTGTCTCCAAGGCTTTTATCAGCGCCTCCCTCGCCTCTTCGGCCGGGAAGTTCATTAATCAGCTTGATTGGAATTTCATCTATTCACTGCGGATGTGCATTTAGGAATATTTTCTTCCGCCTTTTTCTCAGTCAAGACTGGTCAGCTTCTCCAGATGAAGCAGTGCCCTCTGCTGTCAAGAAAGTGACGTTGCCATACCTGCAGCTCGATACATACGCGAGTCGTAATTCTCAAACACGGAATCGCCTTTCTTTCCCGAAAAATTTTCTACGTTCTCCTTCTTGCAGCTTCCGAATGAAACGGGATAGGTTACCGCAACAGAAGTCCATCTGTGTCACGTGTCGTGTAGCAAGGTCTAGCAGACAATTTACATGTTATGTTCGGGATGTGCTTTAGGTTGCGCTATAGATCATATGAATAAAAGTGGTAGGGTTGCCAACATGATGAACCTATTGCCGGGAAGTGTTAGTCTTCAGCTTACAACCTAGACTATATACAGAGGGGCTCTCAAAATAGTGACCATTTCCCGCTGTGCTTATAGCTATTAGAAATATTAACGAAACTTTCGAAATTTGTACGCAGGAAGTTTAGCTTAAATAACATGAGCTCAATTATATTATTCATATGTAGAGCAAATTTAGCGCTGAAAAAGTGGACAACAGAAAGGCAGACAGCACAGACGTTGCTCTGTGTTCCTTTTTGTCGTCCTCTTTTTTTTTTAGCACTATGTTCTGTAAAAAAAGACAAAATTCGACTAGTTTTCTCTTATTCTATTTTATTTCCAACTAACAAGCAGCATTTGCACTATATCACATTTCACAATGAGTAGAGACTCGGGCAAGGTGTTTTCCTAACTGGACGGTATGTCCCCCGCAAGGTGCAGCTGTCAAACAGAAAACGCTTGCACGGTGTGAGGTACCTTTCAGTTCTCTGTATATTTTTGGGCACCAGGATAACGCAGTGTTTCACTGTGGCTGAAATCGAAAAAATATGTGCGCTTGAGTTACTGCACAACACACACACACACACGCACAGACACACGTATGTACCGATAAGGGCACAACGCACATACTGTCGACCGCAAAAGTTTGCGGGATCTGCGATGCGTGGCGGAGAAGGCGTCACACTAAAGCATCTTAGCGAGACTAACTGCGGTCCTCGTGCATTAAACTACACCAAACATTTCTCAACAGACCGCTTGGCCTATATACGCATACAAGAGACCGAGTACGGCCCCTTTGAGACGGAAACGCAAGGCACCCCACAAGGCGCTGTGTTGTCTCCGCTTCTCACTAATATTGCCATGGTGCACCTCCCGGCACAGCTGGCGGGTGTCGGCGGTGTTCAGCGTGCACTGTACTCCGAGGACATCACCATCTGGGCTACTACGGGAAACATTGGAGAGATGGTGGAATGCCTGCAAGCAGCGGCGAGCATAGTAGACCGCTATGCTACGTACTGCGGCCTCCAGTGGTTCCCGTCCAAGTCTGAATTTGTGCATAATAGACATTCTCCGAAATATGAAATCTCCGTTCAGCTCTCTCTCGCCAGCGGCCCAACCGTGACGCGCAGGAGCTGCGAATACTCGGTCTCTTCATTAACCAACATCGCAAGGAAGACACAACCCTTGCCAAACACCGCAAAGTCGGCGACCAGGTGGCATGAATGGTTCGCCGCGTTTCCAACAAGCGAGGAGGATTGCGAAGTAAGGATGCGGTGCGGCTCGCCCATGCCTTCGTAACTAGTCGAGTACTGTACTCGACTCCTTACCTCCGCTTACGGAAACATGACGAAGATTGCTTGGAGGTTGTTCTCCGCAAAATTTTCAAGAGAGCCCTCGACCTGCCGATCTCGACTTCCAACGCGCGTCTACTCGCGTTGGGGGTGGTGACCACCTATCGGCAACTTCGAGAGGCGCATCTCGTTAACCAATACACGCGCCTCCCCCAGACCGTGTCCGGTCGCCGCCTCTTGGACCGGTTACACATCAAACATGACCACAATACGATGGAACGGGTTCGAGTGATCGAACTGTGGAGACGCGCCCTCTGCGTTCGAATCCTTCCGACTAAAATGAACAAGGAGGGCCGTAATGGCCGGCGCCAGGCGCGGGCGGATGCCCTGCACCGCCACTATGGCTCAAAGAAACACGTCTCCTACGTCGACATTGCTGGCCCCTACCACTCTAGGGGGGAATGGTACACGGCTGCAGTCACACACGAGGGAAAACAGGAGGACGGCTTCTCGTTCAGAGCGCCCAGTTCACCGCATGCGCAGGAGGTAGCGATGGCTCTCGCAGCCTCCCATCCCGACTCCAGATTCATTCTCACAGACTTTCGCAGAGCCTGTCGTAACATTGAGTTCGGTTGGATCACTCCACTTGCTCACCAAATTCTTCACTACAGTACTCGCGACTGCGATCCAACTCATCGCTCAATCATGTGGGTGCCTGGCCACCAAGGCATGCCAGGTAACGAAGCCGCCCATGAGTCAGCCCGCGCACACACCGGGCACCAGGCGTTCCTTGGGAGGGCCTTAACCCAGGTCACAGCCCTATTCTTTCATTTAAAGACATTACTGCGCATTATCGTGCCGAACACCGGCGCTACCCGGTTCCTAGGAAAGGGTGAACGAACTCTCCTTAGGCTCTTTACGAACCCCCCACTGTGCCCGGCGGTTCTCAAGCACTTTGACTCTTCTTTAGACGGCTGCTGCTCATTCTGTGGGGAGGTGGCCGACACCTTTCACATGGTTTGGGCATGCAGGAAAAAATCCTTCGCTCCCCCTTATCACTTATTCCCCTACTCGAGAGGACAGGGAGGTGGCCCTGCTCGGCTGCCAGGAACTATCGTCCCAACATGCCCTTGTTCGGCGGACCTGCTCAGCGGTCAGGACCAACGGGGTCCCGGAATGACGGACTCTGCCTTGTATTGTAAGGGGCGATATCTATTAGGGACCTCTCCCTGAGCACCTCTCTGTATATATAGCTAGATAAATGCTTTTCACCACCACCACCATTAAGCTGGATGGATGGATGGAAGGTAGGAGCGTCCCCTTTGAAACGGGGCTGTGGTAGTTGCCACTATGCTCAGTTTTTTTCCCTTTATTTTTGTTTAACTCTGCTGTAAGTTGTTAATAAAATTCGCCACTTTCTTTAAAATATGTCTTCCTACACTTTAAAACTTATGTCACCTCTCTGCTTTTGTGCCACCAATCGTCCAATCGCTTTTTGCTAATTTGCACCGCAGATTTATTTACACGACTATTGTTATCTCTAAACCCTAAGGCCTCAGGAAGAGTGACTGTGCCTGCATCGACATAGGGATGGATACCATCACATTTTAGGATGAGGTGTTCTATTGTTTCTATTGATTTACCGCACACAGCACATGTGTCATCTTCTTCGTTAAATTTCTTTTTGTAGCTGCGCGTTCTAAGACACCCTGACCTAGCTTCAAAGAGCAGGGCACTGCCTCTTGAGTTATCATAAAACGTTTCCTACCTGATCTGCCTTTTCCAGCATCGATATTGTCCTACACTATGCTTGTTTTGCATTGAATGTATCCACTTTTTACCTTCGACGTTTTTAACCTGTCGTTTAATGCTCTATATTTCTTTCTCCTTCCTCGTCTCTGGCAAACTTACTGGCCAGCTTTCTAGTTCTTTTCCGCCACTGTGTGTCAACGCTCTTTCTGTACAGGTATTTAAATACTTTAGCTGCCCACTTGTTATCATCCAATTGCCTCAGGCGCTCTTCGTATAGTACTTTACTCTGAGGTTCCCGTGCTTCGAACGTTGCCCAGCCCATATCCCCCTGTACTGCCTCGTTTGTGGTTTTCCCGTGGGCACCTAGTGCTAATCTCCCGACAGTTCTCTGATTTACTTCTAATCGCGACTGACCTTCAGCCCTTAAACATAGAACCGCATTCCCTAAAGTAAGCCCCGGCACCATTATTCCTTTCCAAATACCTCCGAGGACTTCATACCTGTTGTACCCCCCCAATGCCCCATGTTTCATTACCCAGGCATCTCTTCGCCCTTTTGCTATGGGAGACTGTTCGTGCTTTTCCGTGTACATATGCCCGTTGTTTACCCATACCCCGAGATATTTGTATTCGGCCACTCGGGGTATTTCATGGCCTTCTATTGTAAGCTCCTGATCAGCTGTGCCGTTGAAAACCATCACACCTGACTTAGTTGCTCTAAAACTGAAACCTAGACTGTACCCTTCGTCTCCACAGCAATTCACCAAAGTTTGCAAATCTTCCTGGCTATCTGCTAACAGTACGATATCGTCCGCATACATAAAACCCGGTAGTCGTTGCTCAACAACATTTTCGCCTAATGTGTATGACAGATCATAACCTAGATTGCTTCCTTGTAGCCTTCTTTCCATACTTATCATATAAAGCATGAACAGCAGCGGTGACAGAGGACAACCTTGCCTTAGTACTTTGTGTACCTAGACAGTTGTTGTACTCTTAATTCCTTTCCATGTTATTTCGACTTCATTTTCTCGATATATTTCCTGTAGAAAATTCACTCATGACTGACACCTTCACCTTTTAATATGTTCCACAGGAGTTCCTTGTTCACGTTGTCGTATGCACCGCTTATGTCCAGAAAGGCTAAATACAGAGGTCTGTTTTCCGCCTTCGCTATTTATATGCACTGGGTAAGCACGAACAGGCAATCATATAAGCGCCTACCACTTCTGAACCCATCCTGAAGTTCTCCAAGTATTCTATTACTTTCTACCCATGACTGCATTTTTATTTTCACCGCCTGCAACGCTAGCCTGTATGTAACTGATGTTATCGAAATCGGTCGGAAGGATTTTATGTTCGTCTTATTGCCTTTCCCTTTATAAATCAAATTCATTTTACTCTGTTTCCAGCTGTGCGGAATTTGCTGATTTGTTATGAATGCCTCCAATACTTTTATCAGCGTTTCCTTGCCTCTTGGGCCAGGTTCATTATTTAGCTTGATTGGAATTTTGTCGATCCCTGCGGACGTACAACTTGGAATATTTGCTTCCGCCTTTTTCCAGTCAAGACTCTTCAGTTCCGCGCTGTTTTCTATTGTGCTGTCCTGTGTGGCTCCCTCATTTGGGGTGATTACTCTATCGTTTTTCTTAAATGACTCAGCTATAACTGATGAAATGTAGTTCACAGCGTCATCTCCCTCTAAACATTTTCCTTCGGCATCGTGAATCTGTTCCTGCTTTCTGTGATTCGCTTTGCCCAGCCAGCTTATATGGTTCCAGAATTTTCTTGGCCCCCCTTTAGTTGCATCGCGAACTTCAGCCAGCCAGCGATCAGAAGACTGCTTTATTTAAGCCTGGACGAGGACCTGCACTTGCTGTTTCTTTTGTCGATAATATTCCCATTTTCGGCCTATTTCCTCTTCAGATAACAGCGCCCTCTTTGCTTCTCTGTGTTCCCGTTATGCCAACCGTCGTTGTTCGATGGCCTCCCTAATTTCCTTATTCCACCAACTTCGTGGCTTCCTCTTTCCTCTCCAGCGGTTTACTCCTTTTACTTGTTTTATTTTTGTACTAATGAGTAATTCTAACTTATTATAATCCCACTTTTCCATGGGATGTGTCTCTATTGCTTCCTCTATGCAGGCCGCTATTTGTTCGTCATTTAATTTTGCGTAAGCTTTTTGACTCCCCTTCATTTCTCTTTTCAGCAGGGCTCCAAACTGTAGACTAATACGCTTATGATCACTACCGAGGCTGTACTTCCCCTCTTCGTCTATTTCCATCATTGCGAGCTTGCTATACATCCCGTGCGAGATTAAGCAGTAGTCAATGGTCGTTTGCCTGTTATGGGATTCCAACGTGATTTGTCTCTCGCACTTAGTTTCTCTATTTACAATAACTATGTTGTGTCGCTCACAGAAGTCTAGCATCAACTTCCCGTTACGACCTGTGTATCCATCGAGATCCTCGATGTGGCCATTCATGTTCCCCAACAGAATATTATCGGCGCCTTCTCCAAACTACTTTATATCGTCATTGAGACACTTTACTAGGTCCGTCTTCTCTTGCCTGCATTTGTCCCTAAATAAACTACTCCTAGCCATCTCCTTTTGTCGGCAATTGTACCCGATACCCAGACATGTCTTTGCAAGTTGACTTTATTCTTTGCCAATTTGTTCCTTGATGTATCAGCATACCTACTCCTCCTCCCTTCCTCTCCGTTGTTGTTCCTGTTGCTCCCTTCCCAGACGTAGCCATCAATAAATGGTGGGTCTTCTAGATCCCTGGGATGGTGTCTCGCATAGCGCGTATACACCTAATTCTTCGTCCTTCAATTGCTGTTCTATCTCTAACTACTTCGCTCTCTATCTACCGCCTTGCATGTTTATGTACCTGATCCTGGTGTTAAATTCCTTTTTCGTAGTTTTCTTCCTGGACCTCCTAGTGGCCATTTTATTGGCGTCAGCCTCCATTGCTACACTTTCTACTTTGCTTCTACCTACCCCTATGCCCTGAGCCGCAGTGGACCCCCTAAAAAAAGCCACTGCCCGGCCTGCCTGGCGCCACACGATTTCGGCTCCTAGCCTTTTATTAAGGTGGATGCCATCTCGTGTAAAGCCTCCGCCAAAGCCTGCTCTAAGCACTTCCCTGTTTATGTCTGCCACTTCAAAGCCTTTCTTCTGACTTAACTTCCTTATCTCCCGATTAACAGCCACAACGTCCTCGGCAATTTCTCTGTTCCGTCCTTGCACTTCCGGCACTGTGCACACCACGATCTGGACTTGCTGTGCTATCGCCCTTAAATCATCAACTCCCTCCGCTAATCTTTGCACTACTTTTGCGGCTTCACCATTCAAGTCATCATTTAGTCCCGCCGCTATCACTACCAAATTGCGCTCTGCAACATTCTTAGAAAGTTCGTTTTTTGTCTCTATCAGTACTGCGTCCATTTTCCTGCCTGGGAATACTCCGACTGCTACCCGCTTATCACCCTTTACACGCTCCATTATAGTTCTTTTGCACCTACTCATATTTGAGTCACCACCGATAAGCATTTGGGTATTCCCTTCCTCCATCCTAACTTCCTGTTTATTATGCCGCCTCTTATCTGTGGCTGCGACGTCATTCCTGGAAGTTAGCTTGTTCCCCTTCTCTCCATCTCCTCCAGACTTCCTAGCTTGCACGTGTGCGTGGCTGGTCCTGTCTGAACCCGCCTGACCTAATTTCTTATCGCTGTCCATGCCAGCGCAGGCCCCATCCACGTGGCTGGCGCTGGAATGTCCGCCAATGTGGCTTCGCTTGGTTTGTGTCAGCCATTTTTGCCTTCAACAATTCACTAAGCTGCTTCTTGGAGTTTCCGCTTCTCTGCCCTCTCTACCTGCAGCTCTCTTTCTAGGGCATCCATACGTAGCGCCAGGCTGGTGTTCGCTTCGTCAGCCCTGTCCAGGCGTGCACTTAATACGCAGCATTTGCACATAAAAGCCGCGCCTTCGGCCTCCTCTACAGATTCCAACTGCGTGTCTCCTTCATATTCACCGACGCCTCACACTCCTTGCTTTTAACCTTCAGTTGCTTGACCATCTTCAGCAGCACTCGATTATTCCTACCACAAATTGCTAGAATGTCTGCAGGCTAGAAAAGAACCACCCGCAACCACGTGCTCAAATGAAATTCTGCCTACCGCAAAAGCCATGATCACCTAAAGAAAGGAATACGTATGACTACCTGTCTGAACCAGTTGACCTCACAAGTGAGCCCTGCAGATCTATAGCTGTCGTCCGGAAAAGCCCCGGCCGTTAGGTCACTGGCCTGCTCTTTCGCGAGCACTTCACCTGACTAGCCTAGATCTAAAACTAGCCTAAATCTAAGCTCTCAAAATAGTAAAGGAAAGAACTCGCCGATCTGTCGTAGCCACGGCGCTCTCGCAGTCGTCCGTCCGTCCGGCCCCGGTCACCACGCGTAGTCCGAAGAGCACCGAGACAAGCGTCCGCACCGCGCGGCTGTCAGCTGTCAACTGCATTGCATTGCACTTGATGCTTTTGCATCAAGCAAAATGGCATTGCAGCGCCATCTACCTTCGCAAAGCGTGATGTCGAGGCTCACGGCACGCCTGGCGCGGCAGCACCGTGACTCCGTGAGTCAGCCTCGACACCACGCTCTGTGACGGCAGATGGCGCAGCAATACACTTCCCGTTCGCTCCACCACGCATCGCAGATTCCGCAAACTTTTGCAGCCAAAAGTACCTACACAAGAGATTAAACCGTGCGATGCAAGTACCATGATTTCCTCACAACAGTGCTCTCAGTCCAGGATATATTGTTTTCGTAATGCAAAAAGAAAAAACATTGCTTCTGTAAGCGTTTTTGCACGGCTCTCGCCAACTGGTGAATTGAAAAAACAGTCGCAATCGTCCTACCCCTGCGGACAGACACGTGGTACAAACGAAAACCTACAGAGCTTCCTGGAGCTTTCAGTCGCGTTGTTATTTAATGAAACTGTTATTCTTAAGTATATGTGGAGTAAAGAATTGTGCCTCCCGTATGTTCCCGCTCGAGCACTACGTCCGCGCGATCGTTTTATTTTGCCGAGAGAACAGACAAGTTACAGTGAACGTGTGCGTGCTTTCTATGTGCCAAGTGTGTTTAACGACTTACCGAATGATGTTTTCTCTTTAAGCAGCCGGAAAGACGTCAAATATCTTATCTTAGATTTGTATACTTGATTTAAAAACAAAAAGTGCAGTATTTTTCTTTCTTTCTCTCATTTCTCTCTTCTTTTTCTTCCTGCCTATTCCTTAGTTATACTCTACTTGTTTTGCGGTGCGAACTGAAAGCGCCGTATGTTCTGACTTGACCCATGCTGCCGGACATTGCCCCACAAGTCCTCTGTTGGCTTGGGCAAAACCCTGTTTGGATCATGACCATTGTACCAATAAAAATTATTATTATTATAAACCTTTGTAGTAAAAAAATTGCGGCCAGGTTCCGAGATTTGACAGCCACTGGGCATGCCAGAAAATTCAATGACGAGGCCGAATTGATCAGCAGCTCGAAGCAAGAATGCTCTTAGTAAGTTCTGGAGGTAATATCATTGGCAGAGTGAGAAATGCAATGAAGAAATATATAAACACAAAGCAGAACCACCGAAGTAGAGCCAAAAAATTGCGATGGTCTCAAAGTGCTCCGAGCGCGCGAGCAGCAGTAAGCCAGATTGTGGCTCTACTAATGCATGCACTACTTCTTCGACTATAATTGCATGTATCACTGCCCACTTCTGCAGCACCGGCTAGATGCGGCTAGGAAGGAAAAGTCAGTAAAAGCGTAGGTGTTCAGTGTAGGACAGAACGGCAGTTAACCGCAAGTTTAGTCAGGTGGCCGGTCGTGATAAGCCTTCATGAGAGCAATGTCCTTGATTTCAGTACACTGCAACCGTCATGATGAGCGAGCCGTGGGGGCAGGAGCAACTGCATACGTCACATCACTGATGCTGCGCATTACTTAGTGAAAGCCGAAGTATCTGCGCAGCAATCTTTCAGAAATTCCGCGGCGACGAACAGGCGCCCAAACCCACACCAAGGCGCCATGCACGTAACTGACAATGTGGCGTCCGAGGCTGTACCTAGCGGCGTCAGTCTCCTGTTGGCGGTTAATTCGCAGGCGTGCCAGTTTCCGCGCTTCGTGAACACACTGAACGAAGGTGTCTGCGTCGTGGTCAGCGTCAGAGTCGCAGTAGGGGTCAACGGGCAACAAAGCGTAGTAGCGGAGCTGAAAGGGGTCAGGCTGTTGTCTCCTGCAGTGAGGTGTTGCATGCAAACGTTGCGTACGGCAGAATGGTGTCCCAAGCTCGAAGCTCTGCGTCAACATACATACATGTCGGCTAGTGTTCGGTTGAGTCGCTCTACCAACCCGTTTGTGTGCAGGTGATACGCCGTAGCACGTCGATGGCCTGTGTGAGAGTCATAACGGACTGGGTTAAGCGGGCAGTGAAAGCAGTTCCCCGGTCAGTAACAACAACAACGGGGGATCCATGGCGCAATACATTGTTGTGGACGAAGAACTGCGCCACTTCAGCAGCAGTGCCTTTGACACGGAACACGGGCTCAGCGTACCGCTTCAAGTAGTCAGTCACAGCGACAATGGTTGGTTGGTTTTTGGGGAAAGAAAATGGGGCATTATCTGCCTCACATATCGGCGGTCGCCTGAACCGCACCGTAAGGGAAGGGATAAAGGAGAGCCCGCCGCGGTGGCTCAGTGGTTACGGCGCTCGGCTACTGATCCGGAGTTCCCGGGTTCGAACCTGACCGCGACGGCTGCGTTTTTATGGAGGCAAAACAGGTAAGGCGCCCGTGTGCTGTGCGATGTCAGTGCACGTTAAAGATCCCCAGGTGGTCGAAATCATTCCGGAGCCCTCCACTACGGCACCTCTTTCTTCATTTCTTCTTTCACAACGACATTCCGACGCTGTGACTTCGGAAAACGACCAATGAGGTTCATGCCCACTTGGTGAGAAAGGGTCTTCGGTATACCGACGAGATGAAGAAATCCGGCTAGTTTCAAAGGGGGAGGCCTCTGATGTTGGCAGTCATGGCATGTTCTTACGTAGGCCCGCACTAAAGGGAGTAACCTCGGCCAAAAGTACTTTTGTCTAATGCGCGCGAGTGTAACGCTGACTTCAAAGTGGCCGGTGGTTGGTGCATCATGACAGGCACTCGATATCTCGAGCCGCAACTGTGATGGCACAACAAGTAGCAACGCTTTGTTGTCGGCAAAGTTGCGCTTGTAGATAATGTCGGATCGTAATGTGATGGTCTTGAGGCGATCAAGAATAACAGGCGAAATGCGAGCGTCGATGCCTTCGAGGTAATCGATGAGCGGCACTAACTGCGAGTTCTCCCGCTGAAGCTGCTCTGTTTGGAGGTACTAACGGCGTCCAGAAAAAGGAAAATAATCGGCAGTTTCTTCGGGATCTATTGTGATAGATGCACATGACAAAAAGTACACATCCTGATGCTTAGGCCTCTAGTTGTAGACGACTGTTCGATCGTTCTCTTGCTAGAGCAAGCTCCATCTTTCCAATAGTCCTGAGGGGTCTTTGAGGCTCGCCAGTCAGCATAAGGAGTGGCGATCGCTTACCACACGGAAGGGTCACCCGTACAGCTACGGTCGGAACTTGCAGATTGCCCATATCGCCGCAAGACATTCTTTGTCCGCCGTAAAATAATTGGTCTCGGAGAGCGTAAGTGTTTGGCTCGCATAACTGATGATCCATTCTGTACAGTCTTGCACTGTATCACTACCGCACCATATGGCCAACATTACTGGCATCAGTTTGTATGTCCGTGGCAGCGAGTTCATCGAAATGACCGAGTATGGGAGTATTTGTAGACGGCCGCGAAGCTCGAGGAAAGCAGCCGATTGTCCTCTTCCTCAAAAGAAAGGCATGTCGTCACGACTCAGTGAGCTTAACGGTTCAGCGATTCTCGAGAAATCTTAAGCAAAGCGCCTCTAAAAGGAGCACAGGCCCAAAAACGACGAACGGCCTCGTTGTCAGTTGGCAGTGGAAAACCTGAGACTGCAGCGGTCTTCAAGGTCCTAGCGAACACCTTGTGCGCTGACGACGCGGCCAACAAAGAGAATTTCCTCATAAATCCAAAATTACATTTCTCGGGTTTGATGGTGAGTTGCGCTGCTTTGAGCGCTTGTAGCACAATGCGTAACCGCTCCAAGTGTTCGTCAAAGGCGGTGAATAATATAATGAAATAGCCCAAGTACACCAGGCAGGACCGTCACTTCAAAGCCACTGAGAACGGTGTTCATCATGCGTTGTAACGTGGCCGGGGCAGAGCTGAGGTAATGTGAATACCTTAAACTAGTACATACCATAGGGCATCACGAAAGCCATCTTCTCCCGTTTTCTATCGTCCACTTCAATAGGACAGGGACGCTTTGTTATTCGTTCTTTTTATCGACCTACAATAATTTTTGTCCACTTCAATTTGACAGTACCCACTTTTAAGATATAATGACCAGAAAAATCGGGCGTCCTGCACTCGGTATAGCGTGCCATCGATCCTGGGCTGCGTGTAAATGTCCATTTTTGTCATGCCGTAAAGTTTCCGGTAATTAACACAGAAACGCACAGCAATTTCCTTCTTTTTGACATGAACTACTGGTGATGCAAACGGGTTGGTAGACGGCTGAATGATACTGCCTGCAAGCATTTCGGTGACCTATTCTGAATCGCATCTCATTCCATCGGGGAAACACGATATGGGTACTGGCTGGCGGGTCTTGTAGTTTCATCAAAGATAATGCGGTGCTTGGCAACTGGAGTTCAGCCAGCCTTCGAGCACGTAGCGAAGCAGTCCGCAAAATCTCCTAAGAGGTTCGACAAATGATCCTTCTGAACTGATGAATCCAGATTTATTTTGACAGACTGAAGAACGTGGCATGGGCCAGCATTGTCTGGAGTGGGTTCTCAACTGGTACACAAACGTGGGAACTCAGCAACATCCCTTCACTGCCGCAGCTGATACAGTTTTGCCTTCTCAGTGCGAAAAACTCCTTACCGTTGTTTCCGACTGCATCACTGATGGGGACGTATCGCACCTTCTGATCGTCATTTTGCGCGTGGAATCGACTTCCCGCCAAGCCTTGTCCGGTTCTGCAGCGGCTCAGCGATCGTAGCAGCCATGAACACTTCACGCGAATCCCTCGTGCTGCCTAAAGGAACTTCCCTCCCTTGCGTAGTGGATGCTGAACCTATATGTCCCTGATGGTGCTCACCGCCCCTCTGCACCAGCAACCTGTTTCATCAGACGTCTCTCCTACTGTTCTATCAAAGGCAAATATGAATCCGAGCCTCACGCCGCATCAACGCCAAGAATTGCTCACATTGCTTCGTAATCACCAAGCCTGCCGTCTCGTTCTGGCCTTCTTTCAAAATATTTTCATTCTTTGTTATAGAGGTTAATTGAGAGGCCCACACTAAGAAAGAATCGCAGGAAAAAAATGCCATTCATCCGGCTGTTTGTGCACGGGCAGGAAAGGGTTATAAATTTTCAGCAATACATATATTTAACCGGCATGGTGGCACTAGGAAAACAGGCCACTGTGTTGCAGGCCGAAGCAAAGACAACGCGCTGCAATGAGAGAAGTGCGCTTTCCCGCAACGCCGTATCGGTGGGCTCGGATGCTGTCAGCACACAGTCTGGTGCGCTTCACTGCAATGCAAGCACAGTGCGCCTGTGCACCGTAGCAAACACGAAGCACCGCCTCCGGGCCCCTGAGCGCCTGCGCCGCTTTGTTTCGATGCGTGCCCACGCCAGATGCGCTGACGCTCCGAAGAGCGCGGCCACGTTGAGCCGTGTTCGCGCTTATTCTGGACGACCCTGTACCTCAAAGCGCGATTGTGGCGTCCACTGCCTTACCCGCCGCGGTGGCTCAGTGGTTAGGGCGCTCGACTACTGATCCGGAGTTCCCGGGCTCGAACCCGACCGCGGCGGCTGCGTTTTTATGGAGGAAAAACGCTAAGGCGCCCGTGTGCTGTGCGATGTCAGTGCACGTTAAAGATCCCCGGGTGGTCGAAATTATTCCGGAGCCCTCAACTACGGCACCTCTCTCTTCCTTTCTCCTTTCACTCCCTCCTTTATCCCTTCCCTTACGGCGCGGTTCAGGTGTCCAACGATATATGAGACAAATACTGCGCCATTTCCTTTGCCCCAAAAAACCAATTATTATTCCACTGCCCCAGGGAGCCAGTTATGCGCCTTCCTTTCCTCAAAATCATCGGAGTCTAGAGCGTTGTAGAGCGTTGTCAACGCTAACGCCAATGAACGCAACGAACGCCGACGGTCTATAGCTTCAGTGCCGCATTTCTGCTACAACGTTGTGAATGACAACGCATGCAGCACACATCTGCCACTACCGCCACGTATCTTAAAGCGCGACTTAGGTGTCCGTTGCCCCAGGCGGCCAGTTATGCGCCTTTCCTTTGCTTTCGAAAAAAAAATGAAAATTGATTTTTGGGGAAAGGAAATGGTGCAGTATCTGTCTCACCGACCGCGGCGGCTGTGTTTTTATGGAGGCAAAACGCTAAAGCGCCCGTCTGCTGTGCGATATCAGTGCACGTTAAAGATCCCCAGGTGGTCGAAATTATTCCGGAGCCCTCCACTACGGCACCTCTTTCTTCCTTTCTTCTTTAACTTCCTCCTATATCCCTTCCCTTACGGCGAGGTTCAGGTGTCTAACGATATATGAGACAGATACTGCGCCATTTCTTTCCCCCAAAAAAGCAATTAATATTATTATTATTATCTGTCTCACATATCAGCGGACACCTGAAACGCGCGGTAAGGGAGGAGATAAAGGAGGGACTCAGAGAAGAAAGGAAGAAAGGGATGCGGTAGTGGAGGGCTCCGGAATAATTTCGACCACCTGGTGGTTTTTAACGTGCACAAGTAGTAGTAGTAGTAAGTGGTTTTTTATTAAAATAATAATAAAAAGGAAGAAAAAGATTTTTGCTAGCTCCGGCATCTGCCATCGATACTGAAGCACCTGAGCTGGGGCAGCGGAAATAAAGGACAGCAGGTAGAATAGAGAAATGAAATGAAAGAGGTGAGGGGACAGGAAGAGAGGATAGGGGGAGAAGTAATTAATATGTACAAACTATTTACACAATAAGAAATGTGTCCAGGTTATACAACACAAGGGCGCCTTTTGCGTTTTGCTTCCATCTAAACGCGGCTGCCGCGGTCGGATTCGAAGAAAATTGGTTTTTAAAATGGGTTTTGAAGAAAGGAAAAGCTAGGGCTTCTTCTAGTTTTCAGCCCCCTTCTCGCGGTCATTAGGAAGGCGCTAAAGATAGCGCGAGAAAGCCGCTACTAATCCTAGGAGATTTTAACGCGAGGCGCATAAGCTGGGACTAAAAGCACAACTGCAGAAAGGGATCACAATTCTAGATATTAATGTAAAACGAGGGTCTAACCATCGTTAACGATACGCAACACCACACACGCATAGGAAACAGCGATCAGCTAAACACCACCCCCGATTTCACGATCACCAAAAACATCGCACAATGTCAGTGGACCAACCCGGAGATCTCCCTCGGCAGCGACCACTACATCATTCAAACAACCTTCGACTGAAGTCAATCATTGCCTCTGTGAAACGACAACTAACAATCACAGACTGGGATAAATTTAGGAATCTCCGGAAGGAATCCCCTACTGGGATAGAACACCTTTCAAAATGGATGAATACGCTTACGATGGACGTCGGAAGTGCCACATTCCAAGTCCCGAGCAATCGGGAAACGGAAATCGTGGACAGAAGACTTCTGCACATGTGGGAAGCACACTCCAGTATGCAAAGATGGCTCAAAAACAAACTGAACAGACCTCTCAAACTAAGGATAGCAACCTTAGTAAAAAAGATCGAAACACATGCTGCACGCCTAATACGTCAACAGTGGGACCAGATTTGCAACCGCATGGAAGGAAACCTGCGACCGAAAGACACGTAGAAACTTCTACGTTGCCCGCATCGTCCACAAATTAGATGTGGACGACAGCACCCTGAATAAAAACTTAAAAGACAGGTATCAATTACAGCTAGAACCCCACTCCCCCAATACCCAGGCACTCCGATATCCGAGCTCGACGAAGACCTATCGACGTGGGAAGTGAGAGCAGCCATGCACAAACTGCGCACCACGTCGGCGCCGGGCGGAGATAAAATCACCAACAAAACATTACAGAACCTGGACGAAATTTCGGTCCAAGTCGTAACCAAACTGTTCAACAAACACTGGAGGGAGGGCACCCTCCCCCCGGAACGGACCCACGCTAAGGTCACCTTTGTTCCAAAGCCAGCAAAACCACTTCAACTGGCGAACCTCCGTCCCATTTTACTCACCTCATGCCTAGGAAAACTCTTCTAACACGTTATGCTCGGCCGTCTCCAAACCCACATGCCCGAACAGGACCTCTTCCCCCATTAGATTCTGGGATTTAGAAGCAACCTGTCCACGCAGGACGATGCTTGAAATCTCGGAAGAAATTCTACACCAGAGACACGGCAGGCGCACGAAAGCACTGCTAGCCCTAAACCTCACGAACGCGTTTGACAACGTCCAGCACGAAGCTATACTAAACGCCCTATCTGACAGGCGAGGAACTAGAACACACGTTTACATAACCGCCTTTCTGAATAACAGGTTTGGGTCCGCGGAATCTCCCCCTCTTCCCCCTAGGAAGCAGGTGCACACCCCAAGGCTCAGTTTTATCTCCACTACTCTTCAACGTACTCGCCGCGGTGGCTCAGTGGTTAGGGCGCTCGGTTACTGATCCGGAGTTCCCAGGTTCGAACCCGACCGCGGCGGCTGCGTTTTTATGGAGGAAAAACGCTAAAGGCGCCCGTGTGCTGTGCGTTGTCAGTGCACGTTAAAGATCCCCAGGTGGTCGAAATTATTCCGGAGCCCTCCACTACGGCACCCCTTTCTTCCTTTCGTCTTTCACTCCCTCCTTTATCCCTTCCCTTACGGTGCGGTTCAGGTGTCCAACGATATATGAGACAGATACTGCGCCATTTCCTTTCCCCCAAAACCAATTGTTATTAATTATTATTATTAATAAAGAAAACGCGAATCGTCCACCCTCTACACAAAAACGTACACCCAGTACACAAGAACGTACACCCAAACCACAACAGGGAAAGACGCGAAGAACGCGCAAAAGTCCTGTATAAAAAACACGCGGACAACGAAGACGCAGTCTACGTAGACGCGGCAGAATATCCATGCAACCCAGTGTAGTATAGCCATGGCGTGCTCGCAGTAACGCCAAACCAGGGAAGCAGCAGTGTAGTCAGTAACACCAAAAATGAACGTTTATTCACAGGTGTAGAGCATATATTTATAAGTAGCCGAGTGGCAGGAAGATAGGAAGGAGCACGTGTCAGTAGTGAAAGTCCGCAGCTCTGAAGGATCGCCAGATAAGGCGATAAAAGATTCGGACATTTCGAAGACACACGTGAAGTTGCAACACCCAGCCTACGCCCTAAGCGTGATGTCACACGACCTCAAACACAAGGCTTCGGGCTTGATAAGGCTAACCACCTCCCTCGAAGCGGAAGAGGCGGCCATAGCACTGGCCACAGCATCTTCCACTACCACACTCATATTGAGTAACTCCAAAACCGCAGTCAGGGATTTTTCAAAGGGATAGATCCGTTCTGCCACCTACAAAATCCTCCAATCAAGCACCCACGACGCCAGACCAATTCAACTAGCTTGGGTGCCAGCCCACACAGGCAACCCCGGAAGCGAGGAGGCACACACACTATTGCTCGAGCGTACATCAACCGAGTAGGCCAAACAGTCGTGAAGGATTGCGCGAGGGGCAGACTAATCACCTACAACGAAATCATGCTACACTATAGAGAGGAAAGGGTCACATATTCGCCACTACACCACACCCTCACGAAGGAACAACAGACTATATGAGGGCAACTCCAGTCCAGGTTTCCCTCACCGGCCTTTCTGGCACTAAACACCCGTGTCAATACAAGGCCGAATGCTCTCTTTGTGGGGCTCCGAGAGCAAACTTCGAACACATACTCTTCACATGCCGAGAACTCCAACCACCATCTTGCTGGAACCACACAGACCTAGCAGGTTGGGAGATCGCGGTCTCTAACTCAGAACCGGCCTCACAGAAGAGGCTGTTGGAATGGGCGGAGAAGGTCGTCAATAGTCATGAACTGATGGCCGCCAACCAGGATTAAAAACTTCCCCAAACGCCTTCCCTTGGTTCATCAATAAAGTTTTTACCTACCTTCCTTGAAGAAAGGAATTGGACCCGCCGCGGTAGCGCAGTGGTTAGAGCGCTCGGCTACTTACCCTGAGTTCTTGGGTTCGAACCCGTTTCGATGGAGGCGAAGCACAAATGCGCCCGTGTGCTGGGCGATGTCAGTGCACGTTAAAGATCCCCAGGTGGTCGAAATTTTCCCGGAGCCCTCAATTACGGCATCTCTTTCTTCCTTTATACTTTCACTCCCTCCTCTATACCTTCCCTTACGGCGCGGTTCAGGTGTCCACCGATATGAGACAGATACTGCGCCATCTCATTTCCCCCAAAACCCAATTTTCATTTTCAAAGGAAATGGCGCAGTAATTCTCACATATATCGGTGGACCCCCGAACAGGTTTTGAGGAAAGGAAATGGCGTATAGTAACTGTCTCACATATATCAGTAGACACCCGAACCATGCCTTAACGGGTTTGAACTCTGGCGCACTTTAAGGTGAAAACCGCAATCACCGCGAAATCGTTAGAGGTAGCGTAGCGAAGCTTTCGCTTCAAAATCTGGACATGCTTATGTCTTAACACCGATGTCTGGCTGATGCTCTGCATGCGCATAATTTCGCCGATATAAAGCATGTGGCTATCAGGGGAATCGGGTTGCATACATCAAAACATGCCGCCTAACAACAATACTAGAGCGTGACATGATGTCTACTCACCTGCATCGACGTGGGCATTTCTGGGTGGAACCTGCACTACCATGCATTTTTGACCGTTCGAAAAGAGTAGCTTATAGGGATCTCCTGTGTACAAAGAGGTGCAGCAAAAGAAAAGAACACAATGCTGTTGATTAAAACAGTGCTCATTAGCTTAAATTGTACAATGCAGTTTTTTATAAAAATTAGGCCTGTTTTTTTTTAGCGTGCATGAATTTTACCCACATTAGTATAAACCAACTCGTAAGATGTGAAATAAACGGTTCATTTTAATCGAGCGTGCTTGAGCTGGAGCCGGAGGAGAATCAATTTATATATTTGATGTGAATTGTGGATAAAGAAAAGAAGGCGGTATATTCATTATTTATAGCACAGAGCACACTATTTTATTTATTTATTTAGGAATACTGTCAACCCTCAGTTGAGGGTCATTACAGGGAGGGATGTTACACATTAACACGTTCATACAAGAATAAGCAGCCAGATACAAAAAGAAATATGTACATACAATACAGTGGCCTACGGATACAACACAGCATAGGATATACAGACTATAAGACGCGTATTAAAATGTTCAGCCATCTGCCTCACGCACACACACACAAAAAACTATGCAATATCCATATGGTACAGATTTTAGTAAGAGACCTTGATTGCATTTGCAAACAATGCGGTATCAGAACTGCGAACAATTTCGGCAGGCAGCTTATTCCACAGCTCTATTGCCTTCGGGAAGAACGAACAACGAAAGGCATTGGTTAGGGACAAGTACGGTCGAATCACTTCACTATGATTTAAGTGGGAGCTCAGTCTGCCTGGAGGTTTTAAGTACAAATCTTTATTATTTTTTAGTTCGCCGTGAATTATTTGAAATAACGTTTTTAGTCTCTGCTTCTTGCACAGATATTCCAATAATTCAAGACCGCAAGACTTTAACATCGCCGAAACTGAGTCTGTCCTATATTTCGAACAAATAAAGCGCGCCGCCCGGCGTTGCACCTTCTCTATTTTGACCCACATTACCTTTCTATGGGGCGCCCATGCTACTAACGCATATTTTAGGGATGGTCGAATAAGAGATCTGTAAGCCAGCAGTTTAACATTTTTTGTTGCCCTCCCCAGTTTTGCTCTTAAAAAACCCAGTTTCTTCTGTGCCGCTGAGCACACTTTTTCTACGTGATTGGGCCATTTTAAATCATGCGAAATAGAAACACCAAGTTATTTGAAACAAGAAACATTAACTAGATTGTAGCCTTGAATATCGTACTGAAAAGTAAAAATATTCTTTTTTGCAGTGATATGCGTGTATGTGGTCTTATCAAAATTAATTCGCATTTACCACTTATCACACCAACTCCCAAACGCCTGAAGGTTTCGGTTGAGTTTAATCTGATCCTCTGAGCAAGTTACCGTTGCAAAAATCAAGCAGTCATCTGCAAAGAGTTTTAATTTAGCAGAACTATCTAAAGCGGTTACTACATCATTGATGTAAAGCAGAAATAGTGCTGGCCCTAACACGGACCCCTGTGGTACTCCTGTGTATACATCTAGAAAACCAGACTCTGAACCATCAACGCGAACTGCTCGCTTGCGATTAGTTAGTCTTCAATCAATTTAGAACGTCGCCGTTTATACCAGCTTTGTACAGTTTCAAAAGTAATTTACGATGGGGAACCTTATCGAAGGCTTTGGCAAAATCAACGCATATAACATCCATCTGTTCACGATTGTCTATAGTTTTGGAAAAATCGTGTAATGTCTCAATGAGCTGTGTCACTGTAGAAAGTCCCCGTCGGAACCCATGCTGGCATGGTTCTAGGAAAATAATATGTTTCGCTATGACGTGTTCCATACCCTTGCAGCAAACTGACGTAAGGGATAGAGGACGGTAGTTGTTCATTAGAGTACGATTGCCACTCTTAAATATGGGGATAACTATAGCACAACGCCAGTCCTGTGGTACAGAAAGGATGCTTAGTGATTTCTGAAAATAGTTACCAAATAAAATGATATCCACTCGGCATAACTTTTCAAAAAGCCAGTAGGTACCCCGTCTGGCCCTGCAGCCATCTTGTCATCTAAGTGTAGCAACTGCTGGAATACGCCTCTCTGAGTAAAGTTGATAGCGTCCATGGAACTTGCGCTGAAAGATGTCCCATCATCTACCGGAAATGGTCGACCACTTCGCGTGAATACTGATTGAAAATACTTATTGAATCCATCAGCGATAACACATTTTTCTTCTACTAGAACATTTCCTACCGTCATTTGCTTTATTGTTTCCTTTCTGTGGTCTAAATAACGCCAAAAGTTTTCTGGGGAAGTCTTATGAAAATCACTTAGAGTGCAGTTAAAAAATGTTTGCTTCGAACTGAGTAACAAAGCCTTTTCCTCTGCGCAGCCCTTTTAATTTGCGTTTCGCGTGTACAATATCCCTCGTTATCCATGCATTACTCCGCTTCGTTTTCTTGAGTCGGGTGGGAACAAACTGATCTATGCAGACTTTAATAATGGTTTTTTTAGCGCTGCCACAACTCTTCAACTGTTTCGACCTCGGAGACATTTTCAAATTTGTCGAGACACTCTTCTAAATAATCTAGAATAGATGTATCATCGGCCTTAGCATAGTTTTTGATTTCAACACGTAGCAGCAGGTTTTGTAGGTGGTGGCGTACAAGTAAGCACATTCAGCAAAATCATTTTGTGATCGGATATACCATCTGTGACTGCCATTTCACAATCGCCTACTTTATGGGAAAGGAACATCCAAGTCAATGCAATGGCTGCGATTGAGACGTTATACGGGTGTCTTTCCTTCACTATTTGCCTTAAATTATAAAAAAAATGTGATATTCATTAATTTTTCCGCAATAGAAACTTCTGTATTTCCAGGCAAAATAAGTTCCCAATCAATAAGTGGCAAGTTAAAATCAGCAGTCATTATTAGCCAGGCTGTTCCTGTTTACATGTGAGCAAAGAAACGTATTTAACACATCTAGAAAATCAGGTGAAGTAGTTGGCGGCCTATAAACGACTCCTATGAGGTACGACATGCCAGAAAACATGATTTTACACCACACCGATTCCGGCATGTCACACGTAACCGCACAGGCTGTCAGCGATGATTTAACAATAATGGCCACACCACCACCACGAGAGTCCCGATCCCACCTGAACATTGTGCAGCCAGGAGGGATAATGCAGTCGCAAGAAATAGCACTGTTGCGCCATGTTTCTGTAATGCAAACGATGTGCGGTCGCTCAGATAGCAACAGACATTCTAATTCAGAAACCTTGTTAAGAATACTGCGGGCATTTAGCGAAACGATTCTGAGCTATGCTGTATTTGCACGGCAGGAAGGCATGCCCTCCTTGTCATCGCAAGCTTCCCCTGACACTTCGCGATCGCTATGGCGGCCCTTATCACGGCGCTCCTTGGCAAAGAACACGCTCGTTCCGACTGTGATCCCAGGCATATAGACGGTCATCTATCTTAAGCCTATCATGAACCAGAGACACCTCTTGCTGGTTGTCCCTTTCTACAATGCCAGATTCCCATAATTTCTTTCGAACGTCTGCAGTTTCTTTTGCATAATCATTGCTGACGTGAACAGATTTTCTCTTAAGTTTCTTGCAATGCTTGAGAATGCTATCCTTCTCCCTGCTGTCATAGAATTTCATTATGATAGGTCTATGTTTTTCTGGCTTCTGCCTTCCAATGCGGTGAATTCTTTCTATTGTGGTGACATGGACACCTAGCTCTTTTTTTCTTAAATGTTATCTGCAACCAGCTGCCCTGAGATCTGACTCTGTTTCGCTCGCCTCTTCAGGGACACCAAACACTAAAAGGCTGTTACGCCGCCCACGGTTTTCAAACTCAACTAATTTTTTGGCCTGTTCCCTGACAGTATCCTCGAGCTTATCTATTTTTGTGGTCATCTCCTGGATTACCACTAGGTAATCTGACAGCTTTTCTGTCCTTGCTGAGAGAACACCAATTTGATCTTGAATTGAATTAGGTTTTCAGTCCGGTTTCTGCCTCGTTTTCCAGGATGGTCTTCAAATACTCTTCCGTCGGGGGCCCTGGATTCTCCTCGGTATCTCCCGATTGTCAACAACAACAGCATCACTGACCAGCAGTCAACCAAAATGGCGCGACACCTGCGAGGGCACGGCAGAACTACGAGAAATCTATCGTCACTGCGATAGGAAATAGAATTAGACCACAAACCATCCTGGCAAAACGAGCAGAAGCTTTTCAGCCATGCTGTCCCTCAGGCGCGTGCCGTGCCCTCTGAGGCCGTGGGAGTCGAGGTGCTGCCTTTGTAGAAGTTCCGCCGATGACGTAATTCTCGAAAGAAGCTTGTCGGCGAATCGGAAATCCGCCGTCATGTCCCCCATGCGGCCAAGTAGGAATGACGGCCCACGCGGCTTGCATGTTGTCGCATCCGATAGCATGTCGTTGTCCAGATGACTTGGCAGGCAGAATGGCAATCCATCCCAAGTGATCGCTGCATCCGAAAACCACGATACGACCTGCAAAACGAGCAGAAGCTTTTCAGCCATGCTGTCCCTCAGGCGCGTGCCGTGCCCTCTGAGGCCGTGGGAGTCGAGGTGCTGCCTTTGTAGAAGTTCCGCCGATGACGTAATTCTCGAAAGAAGCTTGTCGGCGAATCGGAAATCCGCCGTCATGTCCCCCATGCGGCCAAGTAGGAATGACGGCACACGCGGCTTGCATGTTGTCGCATCCGATAGCATGTCGTTGTCCTGATGACTTGGCAGGCAGAATGGCAATCCATCCCAAGTGATCGCTGCATCCGAAAACCACGATACGACCTGCAAAACGAGCAGAAGCTTTTCAGCCGTGCTGTCCCTCAGGCGCGTGCCGTGCCCTCTGAGGCCGTGGGAGTCGAGGTGCTGCCTTTGTAGAAGTTCCGCCGATGACGTAATTCTCGAAAGAAGCTTGTCGGCGAATCGGAAATCCGCCGTCCTGTCCCCCATGCGGCCAAGTAGGAATGACGGCACACGCGGCTTGCATGTTGTCGCATCCGATAGCATGTCGTTGTCCTGATGACTTGGCAGGCAGAATGGCAATCCATCCCAAGTGATCGCTGCATCCGAAAACCACGATACGACCTGCAAAACGAGCAGAAGCTTTTCAGCCATGCGGCCCCTCAGGCGCGTGCTGTGTCCTTTATGAACGAAACAATCAGATTACGTAAGTTTCATAAAGTGCGAGCATGTGATGTTTGGTTACTCTGATGCTCTAGCGTCAAAGCATTTCCAGGACAAGTGCCTTGCACAGCAAGCGCATCAGAAACAGTTGCAGAATCGAAACCGTGCCCGTCAGAGCTCCAAATGACCGTTGCTCAAATAAATATGTCGTTCTTTGGCGAAAGCTGCAAGTTATATTTAAAGATTTTTTTTCGTCGACGCAAAGCGCGTGCACAAGGATGTATATGATAACCAGAGAGTGCTATTACATGCAGTAGGCGCTAAGCAGATCTCAGAATTTCAGATTTCTGTCAGTGTAGCGTTTTAAGGTCCTTTCAGGAAGGTATGGAAATTAAGTGCGATGAATCGTGCAAAATAAACAAGGAATTTTTTGGAGCACGACGATACATGCAGTTGCAGGAAGAAATATATGCATTTCACGCCTGTAAACGGTCCTTGTTGAGCCAATCCTGAACGGGGGGTTTTTTGGAACTAGTCACGTCTAAGCACACATTAAATTGTAAATTTTGGGGTTTAACGTCCCTGAGCGACACATGGGCTACAAGGGACGGCGTTGTGAAAGGCTCGTGGTTAATTTAGGGCACTTGGAGCTCTTTAATGCGGGGAGACATCGCACACCTGCCGGGCATTGATGTAGCCTCCATCGAAATACGGGTGCCACAGCTGGGATATAACTCTCGACATGGGGATGAAAAGCCGAACGCCAAAGCTACCGAGCCACCACGGGTCATGAAGCGTACCACAAAAAGCTGTACTTGTTTTGTGCCCTTGGCTTCGGCTGTCAAAAAAAGTATGTTTGAATCTTAGAAGCGCCGAAAGAAATCTACGAAAGGTGCGACATCTTTCAATTGCTGCATGTTTGAAAATGACTTTTCTGAAGCGTGAATGTCTGATCATGCATCGAGCGTTGTCGGGAATTCATAAAAGAGGTAGTGCTATATCTTGACCAGCCTATACATCCTCGTTTCCTGGGCGTAGTCTGTTTTTCGTCTAGAGAAAATAGATACATTCACGAGAAAGCACTTATTTTGGTACCAAACCTCTCTCCACTTCTCTTCTACACTGTAAATTGCAAATTTTAAATTGTGGAGTTTTTTTCCCACAGTGACACATGTGATAAGATTAACGCCGTAGTGGAAGGCTCGGAATTAATTTAGACCACTTGGGATTCTTGGAACGCTGACATTGCGCAGACACGGGCATTTTACTTATCGCTTTCACAAATACGGCCGCCGCCACCGGGATCGAGCCCACGATCTTGAGATCAGCAGCCGAACGCTAATTTCTCTGAGCTACGTGCCGCGGCTGGCCACGCTGCACACAATAGGAAGCCATGTTGGTGCGGTGTCTTTGGCTTCGGGTGTCAAACTAAATGTGTTTGAATCTTATCAGTGCCAAAAATATTTAACGGTTTGTTCCCTACAGTGTTATTGTTATGTAACACCCACTCCTACCAAAGGCCTTTACACAGAAGCTGCCACTATTCCTGAAGTAAACAAACAAACAAACAAACAAACAAACAAACAAACAAAGAGGCTGCGACATCATTGATATACTATTCAGGGTGCTTCATCTAAGACTTCCCGCAATTTTTAAAATAGGCTTCTTCACTTTGAAGAACGCTTTTTTCCGCATAGCATTATCAGCGGAGTAGTACATCTGAATGCACCTAAGACGTGCTAGCTAGCAGTCTAGTTAGCTAATATTGAATGGATAACTTTCTAAGTATTACTGGGAGTCTCATTAATTATTGAGAGGCGTGTATACCGCGGTCAGTAATACTCATATGAGTTCTTAACATTTCGAAAACGCGTTTACCCTCAGCGCTGTAACCCAACAAATTTTGGCTACATCGCGCGAAAATACACACGCTTTCGAGAAACTTGCAGGCAAAGCCACCTCTCCAGTGCACTTAACTCGTAAAAATACCCAACATTTGGCGGGTTAGGAGCTGCTATCATGGTGGTGGTAGTGGTTTTTTTTTATTAAAGTAATAGTAAAAAGGAAGGAAAAGATATTTGCTAGCCCCGGCATCTGCCATCGATACTGAAGCACCTGAGCTAGGGCAGCGGAAATAAAGGATAGCAGGCAGAATGGAGAAATTAAATGAAAGACGTGAGGGGATAGGGGGAGAAGTAATATATACACACTATTTACAGAAAAAGAAATGTGTCCAGGTTGTGCGCGTGATTAGTTACAGCACTGTGTTGGCTAAAGCTGCTATCATAAAAACACACAAAAAAAAAGACTTGGTCAGTATCCGAACTAAGCTTTGCTTTTCTTTTCATCATGCTGAAGCGGTCACTCTGCGCTGTTCTGTAATCCCAAATATTCATTGGTCTGCTTACCGTATATCACCCCCCATGTGGCAACAATCGTCTTTTTTTTTTTCTTTGGGTGGGGGGGCAGCTCGATTTTGCATTTTGTCGTCTTGTACCGGTGAGTGTATCTGCTTCACTGGTGACATTAACATAGATACGCTATGTTCAACAATAGGGGTATTTACTGATTATCAATACTTTGCCAAAATGGGGATTTGAAGCGACAATCCGCGCCGCAACTCGTCAGTAATTTGTCTTAACACCTTGTTTCATCCTGTATTGATCACATAAATGTTCGTGCCCAGAATCTGGAAGTCAAATCTGCCACTGCACGGGTTAAGTTTTCAGGCCACTTCTTTGTGTCCTGTTTACTTAAACAGACTTAAATGTCGCGTTACCTGAGTCTGTTAACTCGATCAAGCAGATTTGCACAACTAACCCAAGGCGTTTTGACAACCAGCCCATGATTATGACTGGGACAGTTTTTTTTTTTTGCACCGGAAAGTATGTAGCGCGAATTCTAGTTCACTTTCAACCTTGCAGTGTGACGGCAACAGTTGTTGGAATCGGACATCGCAACCCGAGCCAGAAATGAATGATCAGCGAAATTCTAACCGTGATAAAGGAAGAATGCTTGTGAACTAAGGCTAAGCGCTCGCCAAACTGCAATGACAAGCGTATAAAATATAATCGCGCCAGAATCAAGATCAATGCAATGATTCGACTTGTCAAATAACCATGGGAAAGTTATGCTACCAGTTTTTTCTCAAGCACTTCAGAATTGAAAACACGGTTGCCAGTCTTGTGCACTTCAACAGATAGCTTGTTAGATTGAGTATATTTCACTTTAATCTCGCTTAATGAAAAGAGATCAATTGTCTTTAACATTAAGACAAATAAGTCACCTGGCTTTGACAAAATCACTTTGAGTGATCTGCGCAAGAACGTTGATGCAATTAAATATGCGTTGGAAGCTCTTTTAAACTCTATTACGGAAAAAAAAGAAATGTGTTGGCAGTCACTGACCAAGTCAAGCAGTGATGAAACACATTTCGGAACCCGTACGGGTTCCTTGTTCGTAATGAGGCGGACAAAACAAGTAGGCGCATTTTAAGCGGAAAATTTGTGACGTAATGACTGCAACTAGATTAAGGGCATGCTTCCTGCCGTGCGGTTCACGGTCCCGGTTGCCGATTGGATAAACGATGATTCAAGGAGAAGACGCGTTGTCCGGTTCCTTTCTTTGGCTAAAATTGCTGCGCTGTCCCAGTCAATCTGATGGCCTGATTCCTGGGCGTGTTCAGCAAGCGCACTTGATGCGATATTTTCCTTTTTGACGTCCCGTTGGTGTTCCTTGATTCTCCGTGTGAACTTGCCCGTCTCACCGATGTAGATCTGATTGCAGCCGCCACAAGGAATCCGGTAAACAACACCAAGGAAGTTGGTATCCGGCAGTCGGTCCTTAACGTTGACGAGCATGCTGCGTAACTTGCAGGTTGGGACGTATGCAAAGCGTAAGTCATACTTGGCAAACACGCGGGACAAAGTTTCGCTTATCCCGCGAACATATGGAAGGCCTGCGCTGGCGGAAAAATTTTTCGGATTAGCTGCCTTTGGTTGCAACACTTTCCTTTCAATTCTTGCAATAAAATGAGCAGGGTAGCCATTTCCAGAAAGTTCCTTCCGCACCACTTTCAGCTCGGATTGAAAGCGATCTTACTCTGTGCAGATCCGCGTGGCCCGTGTCGTAAGGGACGAAGCGACCGACTTCTTGTGAGCCACGGGATGATAGGAGTTAAAATCAAGGCAGCGACCTGTGTGTGCAGGCTTGCGGTAGACGGCGAAGGACAGGTCGCTTCCTTTCCGGTGCACGAGTACGTCAAGGAACGGCAGGCAGTTGTCGATTTCAATTTCCACACTAAACTGCAAACTGGGGTTTACCGCATTCAATTCTTATGAAACCCTGGAGGTGTCTTCTCCCCGTAAAATACAAAACTTCACCCACGTACCGGTAGAATTTCTTCGGTCTTGCTGTAGTACCCGCGACGACTTTAGTTTCAAGAGCCTCTATTACCAAGTTGGCAGTTGTAACCGATATGGACGCGCCCATAGCGGTGCCATGTGTTCTTGCAAACCTTGGAGTGGTAAGAAGAATACGTGTTGCTAAGAATGAAGTGCAGCAAGGTGCAGATGTCACCAACGTCAAACGGCGTGCGTACAGCAAGAGCAGGGTCCTTTCTGGGTCCTTTTTGTGAAGACGCCTTCACATGTGCTGACGACAAGATCGATAGGGACACTAGTGAACAACTGCACGACGTCGAATGACACTATCACGTCTCCTGCGTCTAATTTCAGGTTGCAGAGCTTTTCAACAAAGTCCCAGGAATTTCCCACTTGCGTATCGTTTTTGCCGGCTAGGGGCTCAATAATCTGTGCAGATATCCGGATAGCTTCTGCAATGGAGGCCTGGTGAAGCCCACTATGGGTCTCAAGGGGACGTCGGTCTTGTGAATCTTGGGTAAGCCGTTCCTGTTCAAGTTCGTACCTCCCGAAAAGAAGAGAGATCTCTGCACCAGTGGCTCGGTCCACGCAATTTATGGCAGCTGGCCTATCGCGAGCGCTCCCTCCCGAGATTATGATGATGATGATGATGTCCACAGGTTGAATGGCACGTACCCACGGCTGGGGATTGGCCAGGTTGCATTGCTGATACAAACGAACACAAAGGTAAGGAGTGGAGTAATTGGATAATTTTGTGAAGACTCGATTTCGGATTAAAAAAGGTGACAAAAAAGACGGAAATGAAAGCTGTGAATTCACATTCTAGCATGAGAATCTACCTGATGCAATTATATATCCGTGGATAAAATTGCATACTGGTTTCAAGGCATATATATCCCTTGACGTTTGCCTCCCAAGGAGGATCGGAATAAATAGAGGAAGCCCCAGTCGAGCGAGGGGGATCTCCAAGTATGTTCTACGGAGAGAAGCGAACCGCCGGCAAAAGAGGCAGAGGTGATCTATTGACTCAATTTCGCCACAAGACTAACAGAGGTTGGTCAGCGATAACCCTGATTGATATAAATAGAGGTTTAGTCCCGGTATTCTGCAGCGCAGGAGAGTCATATCGACACCTCACATTTCCTTGAACTGCACGTGCATCCGCACTCTCCAAGGAAATTCCAGGTGTTGAAAATCTGCTACAGCAAGGAGAAGCTCGTATGACTCAAGTAGTTGAGGTGCTGGAACCGTTGGAAGCGTGCTGCAGTCAAGAAGACAGTATCGGGGACGAACGGGACAATAGGTCCTCCAAGGCCGGACTTAGCTAAAAAATCAGCCCTCTCATTGCAGACAATGCCACAGTGCCCAGGGACCCAGTGAAAACGTACTTCTGTAATATGTGGTTGAAGGTAAAATCGAAGAGAACGGCTCATAGGAGAATCTCTCGATTTTTCGAGCGCTGTCAGTAAGGAAAGGCTGTCTGAAAGTATAATAACCTGAGAGATACTGCAGGGAATCCTTATTAAGGCCAACTCAATCGCCAGAAACTCGGCGACAAAAATAGGGGTATAGGCAGGGACCCGAAATGAATAACTCCAATCAAGAGCCATTGAGTAAGTGCCAATGGCTGCCTTTTCATTTTGCTGGGAAGCGTATGTAAAAACGGCAGTCTAGGAAAATTATCCTGATACTCCTCAGTAAGCTCATTTAATACACTGGGAGACAGATTTTTAGCATTCCCTGGGAGGATGTCATCAAAAGAGACTACAGTATCAGCGCGGCGGTGGATAACTGGTACTACGAATTTATTGATGCAGAAATTTTTGAATTTATTGATGCAGAAATTTTTGACAGCAGAGAATTAGTGAACGCAACCTGAGGAAGCTTTCACCTAGGCCAAAAAGTGCAAAAAAAAATAGAGATGGTTTCGTTGTAAATATGGGGTTAGCCAATCCAGGAACACCTTCCAAAGACCTTAAAAACGTCCGCACAGTAAGAAGCTGGAACCGCAAATTTATATCAGGCATCCGCGCCTCCAAGTACAGCACAGCATTCGCCGCTGATTTAGACGGACCTAAGCAAAGGCGCAGAGCGCGCCGCTTCATAACAAACAGGGGCTCAAGCTTGTTCCTTGGGCACGTTGAAAATAGAACAGAGCCGAATTCAAGTATTAGCCGCACATAGGCCTTATAAAGAAAGAAGAAAGTGTCCCGACGCATACCAAATTTTTTGTTGCTGATCATAACCAACCTCCTGAGAGCGCGCTCACCTTTAAGCACAGTGCTTCTAATATGGGGCCGCCAGGATAACTGCGGGTCATATAGTATACCCAAGTATTTAACCTAATCAACTTGCGGGATTAAGATAGAGTGATACGACAAAGAAATGTAAAGAGGGGATGATGGTGGAAAGACAAGGACGGCACACTTGTTGACATTTAAAGTTAACATCAGGCTGTCGAGCCAAACTTCCACAGCATTTAAATACTCTTGCAGCAATTGATACAGGATATGAATATTTTTGGCAGAAGCGAAAAAAGCAATATCTTCTGTATACACATAAATTTTGACAACCGGGTGAATAGGGATATCACGCATTAGTATGTTAAACAACCACGGTGAAAGAACGGAGCCTTGTGGGACACCTCTAGACTGGGCGTATGTGTTAGAATTTAACGTATACCCTATGTGCAAAAGAATGATCTGTTCCTTAAGAACTCCTTATCCACGCGAATAGGTACCAAGGAGATTGTACATCAGCTAGCTTTTGAAGCATAATGCTGTGTTCAACTTTTGCTGCCGCGGGGCGCTGACGGCGGTAAAACGTCAAGCCGCTTTGCATGAAAGCAGCCGATTCTACGCCGTGTTTATTGTTTGTTACGCGGCGTCTGAAATCAAGCTACTCTGCGGTTGACCTAAGCGTGCAGAAAAATTTGAACGAATGCAGTGAAGGCTACGCACCTACCGAGCGAACTTGCAAGAAACGCTTGGTACAAAATCGACGAAGACAACTTGAAGTCTGTGTTGTTCGGCTCTTTCGATTGATAGCAAAAATGCCAAAAGGTGAGGTGTTGCATGCAGTATGTGATGTGTGGTTGCCTATTTCTTTTCCCTTGTGAAACAGTAGACGACCACGAAGTGCGATTTGCTGGAAAAAATAAGGTGCTTTGCCAGCATAAGAGTATTTTATTTAAATATCTGTGACACAGAGGCGACCGCGGGAACCCACCCCTTATGCGCGCTAAGTTAGCAGATGCCTGCAATACCTGCCGCACGCATTTGCTCACCGTCGGTTGTGCGGTGCCGACGTGCGCCTCGCTACCAACGGCAGCCTGAAAGCCGCCCGTGGCAAAGAACCGCAGTGCACACAGCACCTGTCGCCGCACCGACAGCGCGCTCGCACGCAAACCTCCCAGTTCATCGGCGAGTTCGTCGCACAGCCACTCCACAGTCTGCTTCTCTAGTCGAAAAAGGCGTCGAAACAGTTCGCCCGGGAAGTCAAACGCGTCTTCGTGCGCCCTCCTTCGCCGTTGCTCGCGCCAGCGCAGCCACCTCAGTCGTATGGCCGCGTACACCGCCGCCATTTTCTGTCGCAAACTCAACGGTCAAATTGACGGCCGCGAAACTGTGACAAAACACTGCCAAATAGCGGCTGCATAATTAGGTGTGCAACGTCACCACTTCTGCCACATCTGTGACGTAATCTGCAGCCGCCCATGACGCAAAAAAGCAAAATGGACGCCGGCCACGACCGATCAATAGAAGCGAGCCTTATTGACACCTTTGTGACAAGTTTTTGACAATTTTCCTAATTGACAGTTGCGTAATCTGGCCCCTGATTTCAATTTTTCTTCATTTAGGATGGAAGTTTTCATGATGGCATGCTCACTAGCCCAAAATCATTTCGCCTTATGTTTCATTCACATCTGTCTGTATTTTTTCTCCATTAAGATGTTTCTGTTCAGACACCTCCTCCCCATTGTTTAGGCGTCGATGGGAATTAAGGGTGGAAAATATAATAATAATAAGTGGTTTTTGGGGAAAGGAAATGGCGCAGTATCTGCCTCATATATTGTTGGACACCTGAACCGCGCCGTAAGGGAAGGGATAAGGCAGGGAGTGAAAGGCGAAAGGGGTGTCGTAGTGGAGGGCTCCGGAATAATTTGGACCACCTGGGGATCTTTAACGTGCACTGACATCGCACAGCACACGGGCGCCTTAGCGTTTTTCCTCCATAAAAACGCAAATTGGTTTTTGGGGAAAGTAAATGGCGCTTTATCTGTCTCACATATCGGTGGACACCTGAACCGCGCTGTAAGGGAAGGAATAAAGGAGGGAGTGAAATAAAAAAAGGAAGAGAGAGGTGCCGTAGTGGAGGGCTCCGGAATGATTTCGACCAGCTCGGGATCTTTAACGTGCACTGACATCGCAGATCACACGGGCGCCTCAGCGTTTCACCTCCATCGAAATGCGGCCGCCGCGATCGGGTTCAAACCCGGGAACTCTGGATCAGTAGCCGAGCGCCCTAACGACTGAGCCACCCCGGCGGGTGGCTCTTCCAAAAGTTCTCGTTTTGCATGTGTTTTGCATGCTCACGCAATTTTCGGCGCTGAGATGACAGCTACGCATGCCTGCAAAGAAATAATTTTCCACCTCCCATTAAGCATATTATGCCATAGTTGGCTGTGGTTACATGTCATACGTGCCAACATTTTGACATTATCTGAGAATATAGCGACAATAGTATGCGAAAGGTTCACGTGCCATAAAACTACAAATGTCAGAGTGCCGAACGTCTGAGTAAAGAACGACAGAACACAGAGCGTGAGTTGTACTCGAACATCAGGGTACAGAACGTCGGACTATATAACGTCAAACTACATGTCAAAAATACAAGACGGCAGACCATCAGAAATTTCCAGTCATCTTTTTCGACTGGGACGTTGCTCATGAACAGCAACCGTGGGTTGCACAAGCCCCGTCGGTGGCAGCACCTGGGATCGCATGGCAGTGGGGCATCGCTTGAACCAGCACCACTGCGCCAGGAGTGGTATGAAGGCCCCCAGCTGTCTATGAATGTAGCAGGCAGCTCGGAGGAGGTAGCATGAACGATTCGTGGTCTCATTTTGTCTGTGGCGGCGCTTTGGTTCGTAAATTAAAAAGAGCGTCTCAGTGGTGTAACGACTAATTTTGTAGGCTTTAAATGTCTAAACTTACTGTCTACTGACGCTTTAGATAGAGCTGTAGTCCTAAGACTTCAAATCAACGGCTATTAAGGATGTCTCTAATACATTTTCAACGCGGCTTGCCACCACGGCTCAGTGGCGATGGCGTTCTCCTCCTAAGCACAAATTCATGAATTCACCCCCATGCCGGCGTCTTCATTTCAATGGAAACGAAATGCGAAAATGAATGTGCACTGACGATATTACATGTAAGTTGCCCCAGCTGATGAATTTAAACTCGTACACAGCAGCGTATCCCGCAGTCCACAGTTTTGCCTTGGATCGTAGTATGGACCTCCTGCATGTTTGCAAACAAAACGAGGTGGCGCTGCAGTCGCTAGCGGGCTTGTGGTAGGCAAAAGGCCAGGGAGTGTCGTCGCGGAGAGGCGTTGAGCGCGGGTTTTCAAGGCTTGTAGGCGCGTTTTCAGTTTCTGCGAAGCACAGCAATGGTTGATGTTTACAGC
The DNA here is from genome assembly GCA_030143305.2 of Amblyomma americanum. Lineage (NCBI taxonomy): Eukaryota > Metazoa > Arthropoda > Arachnida > Ixodida > Ixodidae > Amblyomma > Amblyomma americanum. The sequence continues at coordinate 60,741 of JARKHS020017791.1, forward strand.
TTAGTAATTTCTTGAAGTACACGAGCTCGCGTTGGCCACGTGCGGCGTATTCAGAGAAATAGTTCGCCACTGTGTATTGTATATATGGTATCTATTGTATAGAAAGCGTTTCTGCCGTCAATTTCTATGCTAGGCATTGAATAAAATAGGAAGTTTTTGACACTTTGCTCTAGCCAGAATGATTTTACTTCGGGGCGGTAGTGAGAGGATGTGCTGGCGAACTTTCGGCGGAGCTGACGTGCGCTCAGCGTCTGGTGACATACGTAGGTGTCGTGCTGTGCGAAAAGTGGGGACAGCGTCGTGTCCCCATTCTCCTCTGGCTGTCCCGCTTAAGCGCTGTTTTTATCCGCAGGATCACGCACCAGCCAGGCTGACTTCTCCCCTTGTTAAACTGGTCGATTTGGTGAAAATTTTTGATTTCTGGAACTATTTTCTTTCTTAGCCCTGGGGTGGTCTGTTTTGTGACGAAAAATTATAGCAAAATATTCAGTAGAAATTTATAAAGTACGCTTTCGAGATGCGGGGTCGTCGAAAATTGTGAGGCAATTCCTTTGAGGCTTTCTTTGAGTTCAGGGTCGCATTTCTTTGACGAAAGCGCAAGCGAAAAGGCCAAAAACAAGGAAATAAACATTAATTATAAGGTTCGTTTTCTGACCTTTCACATTTTCTGCGATTGGGTATTGTGTAAATAGTTTGTACATATTACTTCTCCCCCTATCCTCTCTACCTGTCCCCTCACCTCTTTCATTTCATTTCTCCATTCTGCCTGCTATCCTTTATTACCGCTGCCCCAGCTCAGGTGCTTCAGTATCCATGGCAGGTGCCAGGGCTAGCAAAAATATTTTCCTTCCTTTTTACTATTATTTTTAATAAAACCACTACCACCACCACCATCACTCACACCTTCATAATTTCCTAACGCATGAAAATAGAATTATTCGATCTACTTGTCGCAAACGATTCCTGAGACGTTGAGGGGTGTAATTTTTCTTTCGATTTTTTTCCTACACGTGCAGTATTATGTTCGTTATTTTTGTAAGAAACGTTTTCACGTAACTATGCATGCATAAGTACATGATCATCTAAAAAAAGAAGTAATAGCGTCATATACAGATCAGGGCTTTGTGAACATGCTGGCATAAAAAAATTGCGCACTTTCTACTCAATTATTTAAGACCTTGAGGTGACTTGACGAGGGTGTTAATTATAATTACCCAAGAACTGCACCAGGTATAGCTAAAAATAAAAGGCATTACTGAAACTAGCGTAGCAATTTCATATTTGCACCAAGTTTAGTTTCATATCGCGTGCATAAATAAGGAAAACACTTTTCATTGCCGCGCCCCCTCTCAATCTTGACACGTCTGTTAGTAGCACGCCTGCGGCTGCTTCTTTCCAAACAAGCTTCGCGGTCATGGACTGCATCATGAAACATGACACATGCATGATGCAATGAAAAAGCATGTGGCTTTTAGCACACTTAAGGTACGCTATTCTAAGCACGCCAACGTGACCGCACATGAACTTACCAGACTTCTTTCTACTCGAATAAAATAATTACGTCTGTCATATTAAGAAACACTTTCTAGTAAATATCAAATGCCATAAAACGTGCCATTAAAACATGCTGTGCTATTAACAAAAGAACGCATTCCTTGGGGGCGAGTGAACCTGCCGGCGGGGGCCCCGTGCACACCGGCTCAAGGTGATAAATGCGTGCGCAGCTACATACGTGCATTTATAAGCGCAGTTATAAGCGTGCTATGCTGATGTTCAGGTGAATGAACGCAGTAACTTACATGCTATTAAGTACATTGAGTGGCAGCGCCGATCGACTCCCAGACTTCGCGCTTTAGTACCGCGGCCCATTCCGTTAGCCAGTTTATTAATGCGGTATTTATCGCGAGAAGCCTATCGGGGCTAATTTAAATTTCCTTTTATGCTACTACGTGGACCGAACAGTCACGCGGCTGATCAATACATGCTGCTTCTGCAGTGCGCAGGCATGATATGCAGCCGCCGGTAGCTGCAGCTGCGGTAGGCACCAGCCGGCCGTAGCTGCTTTGCCTACCATGCGAAAGTCGCTGCTGACATCAGCGCCACCGCATCTTCGTGACGTCGCGGGGTGAAGAAGGTCTATAGGAAAGTAATCATTATTGTTATTATCTGACGTTTTGGTTTTTATAAAAAGGTACTTACGAGCATTTGTTTCAAGCCTCCGGAATTCCGGGTCTGATACATTTAATACAAACATCAGGTCGTATAACTTTCCATCACTCGTTGATAACCCTAGTTGAGCAGTTGCGGTTTTCCTGTTACAAAGGTTTGGACAGATGTTTACTTCTCATGCCTTTTCGGTGGCGGTCTACAAACATCCATCACAGATAACACTTAAGTTGCTCAAGAGAAAAACGGATGCATCATGTTAATATCTTATGTATAAGTTCCTTCATTATTGCCTTTTTTACAAGAAATTCTTCGTAGAAGGTATTCTTTAAACTTTCTTTGCGGGATGCGCTATTTTGCTACTGAAAGTTAGAATTACTAGGTGTTGATCTAAGCGTACTGATGTAACTGCGAGGACTGGACGATAATTAACTGCAGGCCATGGCCTATTTTACAGTGAAGCTTTGTACCTCTACCGCGCAACGATATTTTCGTGTCGTCCTCAGCAAAAAAAAAAAAAACCCGCAGGAGTGGAAAAATACCGAGATATGTGAGACAGGCGTCATCTCCTTTCATTAAAACCAATTTTCAGTTCATATTCCTTCTCTTACGGCGTGGTTTTGGTGTGCACCAAGATATGCGCGAATGACGTCATTTCTTTTCCTTAATAATAATAATAATAATAATAATAATAATAATAATAATAATAATAATAATAATAATAATAATAATATTATTATTATTAATAATAATAATAATTGGGGGAAGGAAATGGCGCAGTATCTGTCTCATATATCATTGGACACCTGAACCGCGCCTTAATGAAAGGGATAAAGGAGGGAGTGAGAGAAGAAAGGAAGAAAGAGGTGACGTAGTGGAGCGCTCCGGAATAATTCCGACCACCTGGGGATCTTTAACCTGCACTCACATCGCACAGCACACGGGCGCCTTAGCGTTCTGCCACCATAAAAACGTAGCCGCTGCGGTCGGGTTCGAACGCGGGAACTCCAGATAAGTAGCCGAGCGCCTAACCACTGAGCCACCGCGGCGGGTATTTCCTTTCCTTATAAAATAATGATAATAAATAATTGGTTTTGGGTAAAGGAAAGGGCGCAGTATCTGTCTCATACATCGTTGGACACCTGAACTGCGCCGTAAGGGAAGGGATAAATGAGGAAGTGAAGAAGAAAGGAAGAACGAGGTGCCCGTAGTGGAGGACTCCGGAAAAATTTTGATCACCTTGGGATCTTTAATGAGCCACCGCGGCGGGTATTTCCTTTCCTTAAATTGTCCAACGGGCAAGGCGTCGCGTCGAACGGACGATGGCTTCCGTGGACTCCTTGGCAATGCTGCAACGCGCTGTTGCGTCCCGCTCTTTAAGACGAATCATAAATGAGTTGTAATGTTAACTAAAATAAACAAAAATAAAAATAATAAATTAATAAAAAAAATCAGCTTTGTCTTTAAGAGCGGGACGCAACAGCGCATTGCAGCGTTGTCAAGGGGTCCATGGAATGCCATCGTCCCGTTCGGCGCGACGCCAGGCCCGTTGCACAATTTAGGGAAAGGAAATTACACCTGTCGCACATACCTTGGTGGACACCCAAACTGCGCTGTAAGGCAAAGAAAATGAAATGAAAATTGGTTTTTAGGAAAGGTAGGTAGGTAGGTAGGAAAGACTTTTAATGCTCTAGAAAGGTGCTAGTAGCAGACGAGAAAGAAGAGGTCCATCTTCCTTCTTCTCACAGGGTCGGTGCCCCTATTCCAGGGCTCCGCTGAGCTTCGCTGCTCGTTGGGCGTGCTGGATCAGACCTTGTTGGCAACCCAGATCGCCGCTGGAGAGCCGGCTCTCCCATTGTTCCGCACTCGGGTCTTTGCGAAAGCTGTCGTTTTTACTGCATTCCCACGTGATGTGGTACAACGATGGTTTGCTGCCACACCACGGGCAAGTGTCCCGATATTGCGTCGGGTAAATCTTGCTAAGGATATGCAGGTTTGGGAATGTTCCTGTCTGCAATCTTCGCCAATACACTGCCTCTAGTTGATATAGATCAGGATGAGGCGGCGGATAGCGGATCCGTACCCCCTTATAGTAGTTGAGAATGTCTGAGTACGTAGGACTGACTCGGTCGGGTAGATCGTCCGATTGGGAGGAAGCTCGGCTCGTATACCCTCGAGCTACCTCGTCGACGCGTTCGTTCCCCGCTATGTCGGTGTGTCCTGGCACCCAGTAAATGCTATGTATGACTTTTGGTGGGGTCGCGCTCTGGAGGAGCCGGAGCGCGGCGCGACCTATGCGGCCGTTCATGTAGTTACGGCACGCTTCTCTCGAATCTGTAAGGATGGTAAGGGACATGTTGCTTCGATAACCGGCTACCGCCGCTAGAGCTACGGCCAGCTCCTCCCCTTCGGTTACCGTGCAATCCCTCACTGAGGCGCTAGCTAATTCCTTTAAGTTCGAATCAATAACTACCGCCACTGTGCTGTTATGTGAGCTTCTTGTATACGGAGCCGCGTCCGTGTATACCGTTGTGGATTTTGTAGCTAGATTTTGTTGTACATACCTCGCCCGGGCTGCCCTACGGGCCGCATGCAAGTTGGGGTCCATGTTCCGGGGGTTTTTAGGAAAGGACATGACGCCTGACTCACATATCTCAGTGGACACCCAAACCGCGCTGTAAGGGAACGAATATTTCCGACGCGCGGTGCCGAGAATTACAACTGCGCGTTCCGGTAAACATTAGGTTAGTAGCTGCTTCGAAAGGGTTGACGTCATTCGAAGCCCTCGTGTGAAATGCTAACCGCCTATGTACAACCTTCGTCCGTAATGTTCCGAGACAGAGTCCATTGAAAATGCGTTTAATATTTAAATCATTTGTGCAGCACCCCTTCGAAATAGTCTCCCTTACAGTGTATACAAAGCTTCCAACGCTTCTTTAGGTCTTGGAAACAGTTGTGAAACGCTTCTTTTGGCAGGGCTGCAGGGCTGCAGCTGCAGACGCCGCCAAGGCGAAGACTGCCGCCGCTTCCACGCGAAGACTTAAAGGTCGTCCTGAGACCGCGGGGACTGCCAGTCAAGGAATTGCACACGCACCAAGTGGCGCGAGCGGTAATCACTGCCACCGGCCAGACTTGCAAGACCGAAGACTTTATAGTACGGCTACGAAACGGATCGAACATCATAATTATCAGCACTAACAACGAAGACGTTGCCCGAAATATCAGACGGATCACCGAGCTGAATTTTGGCGGGAAAGCCTTCGCAGTCAACTGCCATATGGCGGCACCGGAGGGAACGCTGCGCGGGGTCATCCACGGCGTAGACCCGGGAACCCCGGCCGAAGAACTAAAGGCACACCTGCGAGTGCGCACCCAGGGAGTCAAAATCCTGGCGGCGAGAATGCTCGGGCGTTCGAGTACCGCAGTCATAACTTTTGACGGCCCGCGTCTCCCCAAGCAAGTCATCTATTACGGCGGGGAGATGTGGTGCTACTCATACCGACCCACGAGGCAAGTCTGCTACACCTGCGGACAGCAAGGACATCGAACGGACGTCTTGCCAAGTCCAGATTCCAGAACCTGCCGACAATGCGGAGGACGGAATCTAATCGAGGAGCACGAGTGCATACCCAAGTGTCTGCTGTGCGGCGGTGGCCACGTGGCAGGAACCAGCGACTGCAAGCAAAGACTGAAGGCAGTGAGCGAGCTAAGATGGGGGAGACACCAACAGCAGCAGCAGAGGCAAAGTCGCAGCCGGAGCAAAAGCCGAGGCGGCGGAGCCAGACGCCAGAGGTGGTTCTCGAGGGAAGAAGGGGACCAGAGCGGGTGGAGCAGCAGCCGTAGCCGCAGCCGCAGCCGAGCCCGGGACGGATCATGGACACCGCCACCCAAGGGGCAGCAGCAGCAGGCAGAGAAACAGCAACAGAAGAAAAGCGGCGGCACGAAGGTGAGCTGGGGAGCCGGCCCTCCCATTACAATTCACCCAGATACTCCGCACTCAAACCCAAATGACCACACAAACAATGATAAACAAATTATAAACGAGTTAAGAAAGGAAAATCAACTGCTGAGGAAACAGCTAAATGACATAATCAAGGAACTACAAGAGATCAGGCGACAGGGTCTAACACCGGCAACACCATACTCAGCACCCATAAGGGTGGCCACTCCGCCGCCTAAGTCCCCTAGCCCCGAGCCACAGGCAGCGGAAGGGATTAGCGAAATCAAGAACATGCTACTAAATCTGCAGTCACAATTTCAGAACATACAAAAGGAAATGCAAACCACACAACAAAAAGTAGCCCTACAAGAACAGGGATTCCGCAATTACATAAAGAACCAGAACGTGCAAAAGATCCATGACTCTAGAGATAGACTATACAACGAGCGCCGCTTCGGCGGGAACGCAGAAACCCCAGGAATAGCTAACGCTAATATTCACAATAATACCAACGCCCCAATATGGCCGGAGGCAACAAATTAGAAATTTGGCAATGGAACTGCAGGGGCTACAGGCATAAGCAGGGGCTCCTGCAACAATTCATCAATCACAAAGGTACGATGCCAGACCTAATACTATTACAAGAAACCTTCACCACTCCGACACTTAGGGGCTACACGTGTTTGGAGAGAGGCAAGGTCGCAACCCTCATAAGCAACAAGATAGTCACCATAGCACACGGCGAGATTAAGGACACAAACATCGAACACACAGTAACGGAGATCATTCCGAAGAAGAAGAGGAAAGCGAAAAGCACTTTCGCAATTAACGTATATAGTTCACCAAAACAGAGGGACGGAGAGTTTATAAAGCTCTTCGCCGAAGCTAAAAAACTAGCGGGACAAAACACGCTAGTCGTAGCAGGAGACTTCAATGCCAAGAGTCCACAGTGGGGTTACGCGAAAGACGACAAAAAGGGTAGAGAGATTAGCACTGCGGCAGAAAACGTAGGATGCGAGCTCCTAACCGATGAAGCCCAACCAACCAGAATAAGAAACAGCGTCAGTGTAGACACCTGCCCTGACCTAACCTTCGTAAAGAATGCCAGAAACGTGGAATGGGAAAATACGCTCGAGAATCTTGGGAGCGATCATTACATTCTACGCCTGCAACTGGAGGCAGAACATACGAAAAGGAAGATCGGCGCAGCCAAGCTAACGGACTGGGACGCTTTTCGAGAACACTGCAGAGGGATGAGCGGCGACTTAACCTCCCCGGAGGAATGGAACCACCAGCTAAAACAGATCCAAGAGATGTACACCCGAGAAGTGGACAGGACCGAGGAAGCACCGGAGGTAGATAGGCGGCTGCTTAGGCTATGGGAAGCAAGGCGCGGTCTCACCAAACGATGGAAAAAACAGAAACTAAATAAGAAACTCAAGAGGAAGATTGCGGAGATCAGTAAGAAGGCGGAAGAGTACGCTACGCAACTGGCTAGACAGGGGTGGCAACAATTCACAGACTCGCTGAAGGGCACCCTCAGTACAGCCAGAACGTGGCAAATACTCAGAAGCCTGATGGATCCCAGCAAGAGCAAACGGGAAAGCAGCAATTCTATTTAAAGATTAATACACCAGTATCAAGGAATGGACGAGCAGATGCTCGAAGAGGTTCGCAAGAAATGCTACGGAACGGGAGAACCGGAGGGATACCACAGTGAATACCGAGGTGAAGAAAACCCGAACATGGATCGACCCATCTCTAGGGAAGAGGTCATTGAGGCAATTAGATCAGCCACCAAGAACACAGCAGCCGGAGCAGATCGAGTACGGAACTCCCTCATTAGAAACCTCAGCGACGAAGCGATAAGACCAGCTAGTCCGCTACTTAAACAAATTATGGCAAGAAGGGAGAGTCCCGGCGGCATGGAAACACGCCGTCGTAGTGATGATCCCCAAACCCGGCAAGAAAATCCAAATCGATAATCTGAGGCCGATCTCTCTCACATCGTGCCTGGGCAAACTCTACGAGAAGATAGTCACCAAACGCATCCAACAACACCTGGAGAGCGAAAAGTACTACCCAAACTCAATGTTCGGGTTCAGAGCCAACCTCTCGACGCAAGATGTCCTGCTACAGCTCGAGAAGGAGGTCTTAGAAACTATGCCAAGAAAGGGCGAAAACGTGGTCATGGCGCTCGATGTCAAAGGAGCCTTCGACAACGTAAGCCACGAGGCCATCATGGAAGGTCTCATCAACGCGAACTGCGGGAAGAGAACACACGATTACGTGAAAAACTTCCTTTCAAACAGAACGGCAACAGTAGGCCTAGGAGAACTAAGGAGCGATATCTTTGCAACGCCTAGCAGAGGTACGCCCCAAGGCTCCGTAATCTCGCCCGTATTATTCAACGCGGCGATGATTGGCCTAGCAAGAAAACTCGAGAAAATCCAGGGAGTCCGACACGCGATGTACGCGGACGACATCATGGTCTGGGCTACCGGAGGGACCTTAGAAGAAAAGCAAGCCGCACTGCAAGAAGCGGCGAGATGCGTAGAAGACTACGTGACAGCTAGAGGCCTCAACTGTTCTACCGAAAAGTCTGAACTCCTGAGAGTGGGCCGACACCAGACTAAGGCGAAACTGGAAGTCACTCTCGAAGGACAGCTCATACCGGAATGCAAAATGATCCGCATCCTCGGCATGTGGCTGCAGGGTAGTAGGAAATGCGACCACACGATTTCCCTAGTCAAGAAATCAACAGAAAGTGTCAGCAGAATGATAAGCAGAGTCTCTCAAAGAAGACATGGGATGAAAGAAGAAGACACCCTAAGATTGGTCAACAGCCTCATAGTAAGCAGAGTTACGTACTCGCTTCCCTTCCACGTAAGGACCAAAACGTCTAATGAAGAAATCGAAACCATTCTAAGGAAAGCATACAAGACAGCATTACACCTGTCAAGAAACACACCCAACGAAAAGCTCATGCAGCTTGGCGTCAACAACACCTTCCTAGAAATGGAAGCGCAACGAAAATCGCAAATTAAAAGACTAGGAGGGATCTACACTGGAAGAGCACTGCTCGACAGAATAGGCTGCGAATACATCGACACAAAGCGGTACGAAGACATGCCTACCGAAATAAGGAAAACATTTTATGTCAGACCCATTCCAAAGAACATGGACCCCAGGCTCCACGAAGGCAGAAGGAAGGCCAGGGCAGAACACATTGAAAGAACACTAGCGGGGAAGGCTAACACCTTCTACACGGACGCAAGCGCTATGGAAGTAGCGAGCGGCAGAAGCAAATACATAGGTACGGCAGTGGTAGTAAACAAAGATGGGGAACTAACCTCCGGGGCATCCACGGAAATCTGGAGTATAACGGACGCCGAGGAGTTAGCCGTAGCGCTGGCGGCAGCAAAAGGATATAGGGAGAACAAATCATTGAATATTCTCACGGACTCAAAAGAGACCTGTCGAAATTATACGAAGGGCAGAATTAGCAAAGCTGCTCTTAAGGTGCTCAGAGAGTGCAACCTCTCAGAGAGCATAACAGTCCAACATAATTTAATCTGGATACCTGCGCACGAGGGCATAAGGGGCAATGAGGCGGCGGATGGTCTAGCTCGAGCTTTTTGTTTCCGAGTCGGACAGCAGCAGGAGAGCCGTGGTCTGAGCGCCATGATCCTCGGGGACAGCTATTCAGAACTACTCCAACATCACAGAGGGGTGAGATATAAATATCCGCCCCCGCATAAAGCACTAACAAAGGAGGAGGCAACAGATTGGCGTAGATTACAAACAGGTTCCTTCCCCAACCTCTTTATATACAACAAGATGTTCCCAACGCAATATAGGGGCACATGCCCGTGGTGCGGGGCCACACCCACACTATTTCACATAACATGGGAATGCGAACGAAACAACGCATTCCGAGAACACAAACCCCCGAGTGCGGAGCACTGGGAGAGCCGGCTCGTCAGCTGCGAGCTCGCCGTCCAAAAGAGGATGGTAGAGCACGCAAGGGATGCAGCCAAACTCAGTGGAGCCCTGGACTGAGGGACCACCCTTTGCTGAAGAAGCCTTCCCTGCAGCGCAGCGTGAAGACAGCGACACGCGAAGCAAGCAAGAAGACTTCTGATCGCCTAAATACTTATGATTCAATAAAAGTTTTCCTATCCTATCCTATCACGAGGAAACGGGAAAAAATCGCGTGGGGAGAGGTCAGGCCAGTATGGCGGATGGGGAAGCGCAGTAATGCTGTGCTTGGCGAGAAATTTTGTCACGCTGAGAGCAGTGTGCGGCCTTGCGTTATCGTGAAGGCTCGATTGTCTAGATGCCCAGAAGTCAGGGCGATGGCGTCGCAGTTCATCGCGCATGTGTTGGAGCGCGCGGATATAAAACTCCTGATTCACCGTCTGCCCATGTGGGACGAGCTCGTGGTGTATGACACCTCTGGCATAGAAAATAACTATCAGCATCTTCTTTGTATTGGTCGTCTGTCGCCGCACCTTTCTCGATGCCGGAGAGGTTATGGACCGCCATTCGGCGCTCTGCCTCTTTAAAGATCGTATTGAAAACACCATGTTTCGTCTTCAGCAATGGTGCTGTCGACGAATGCAGCATCCTTCTCGGCCTCGGAGAGCAAATCAGCGCTCACTGATGTCCGTGTGTCCTTCTAGCCCTGTGTGAGGGAGTGCGGCACAAGTCTGGCATTCAGCTTTCGTTTCGCCAAATTCTCACGCCAAATTTGGTGGTGCGCTGTCTTATTAATGCCGAGAGCATCTGAGAGCATGCAGACAATAATGGTACCGTCTTGCTGTACGATTTCCCTGATCCGAGCCACGTTGTTTTCATTCCGTGAGGTTGAAGGACGCCCCTGCCTTGTGTCGTCTAGTCCACCGACGTTCTCCTGGAAACGAACCTCATGTTCCACTCGAAAACTCGCGCCCGCGGTAATGTCTCATTGCTGTAAGCGTCACGAAGGAACTCATATTTCTGTGTGGCTGTCTTGCCAAGCTTCACACAGAATTTTATGTTTAAACGCTGTTCGAGGTGGACGCCCATCTCTCCACATTCACTCACAGTAGAATGCGCATACGACTAGTGACAACAGATTTTTCTACATGTAGTGACATCTTGCCACTGCCACAGCAATTAACATAAATAGCTTAGCCCAAAAAGATGGCGCTACACATACGCACCAACATTTGTTTTGGGGAATCATTTCTAGAGGATAAAAGAAATCAGTCTCGAAACTTTATGGACAAAGGTTGTATGGTAATTGCACCAGCAAACAATGCGAAGCACGTTCCTACTCCCCGCGTGTTTCCCGATATAAATTACGGTTGTATTTTCGTGTGGTTGACCTGGGACATTATAGCACGCGTCTTTTCTATCCTATCTTTCTATCCTATATTTAAACTCTCCTACTTTCAACACGTGGTAGCGATTGTGGCTCAGCTTGAGCCAGTGGGCAGGCCTGTGCACTTTCCTTTTCATTCTTCCTGACAACATCAAGCAAGCAAGCGTAAGTAAAAAACGCCAGGATAAAACATTGAATGTATGAGCTGTTTAATTAGAAAGGGAGGCTCAAGGCCGTTTGTTGGGGAAATGGGTTGTTACGGAAGGGAAAAGTACGTGTCTATTGATACATGAAGGGACGGCATAGGTGGTCTAGCCACTCTTTACACTGATTTGTAGAGGCCACATATCATATCTGCCAATATCTTCCCAGATACCGTCCGCTCTGGCTCTGGTCAATGCACGAAATTCCTCGCCATCGGTGGAAAAGCCATGCTTGGCGACGAGGTCGTCGCGTCCCTTGCGGAACTCTGAACAATGCCAAACTAGGTGGTACAGGTCAGCACGACACATACAGCCACAGTACAGGCACTCCATAACGTCAGTATTGCTCCCTTGATGCCAGCGAGGGCCGGTAAGCCATTTACGGACAATGTTTGCCGTGTAGGTGGCATCTGCGATGATCTTTTAATGAAGATCTGCTCATGCCGTGTGAGAGTAGCTCAGGTATCAAGGTAACCCGGTGGTGTAACGGCCGTAAGTCGTGTACGGCTTCTCTGTTTGGCACGCTCCAGTCTGCACGTTAGGACAGCCAAGTTGTAGGACATATCAGCAGGGCCGTCGGCAACGGCGGGTTATTCCAGCGGAGGAAGGTACGAGACACTCTCCCGAGCCGCGTTGTAAGCGGACCGGTTCCCGACGTCATCGCACGTGTGTCCAGGGATACACGCGAGGCGGATGCGCACGTGGCGTATTGAGAGGGTTCCGACTATAGAAGTAATTTGCTGTGCATTTGGGTGGGTTGAGTATGATTTGTGGAGCTCGCGTATACCCGCCGCGGTGGCTCAGTGGTGAGGGCGCTCGGCTACTGATCCGGAGTTCCAGGGTTCGAACCCGACCTCGGCGGCTGCGTTTTTACGGTGACAAAACGCTAAGGCGACCGTGTGCTGTGCTATGTCAGTGCACGTTAAATGTCCCCAGGTGGTCTAAATAATTCCGGAGGCCTCCACTTTTTTCCTTTCTTCTTTCACTCCCTCTTTTATCCCCTCCCTTAGGGTGCGGTTCAGGTGTCCAACGATATGTGAGACAGATACTGCGCCATTTCCTTTCCACAAAAAACCAATTATTATTATTATTATTCGCTCGCGTACAGCTTCGTGTGAATCAGAGAGTATTCGGATTTTGCGCGACTAGTCAATTTGTAGCAATTGATTGCCGACCAGAACGTTTTCCGCCTGCATAAGAGCGCCGTATAAAGCGAGCAGCTCCCCTTCCTTTATGCACTCATTGGGTGCACGAATAGTACTGCAGCCGTTGTAATTGAGATTCTCACGCCTGCGCCATGCCATTGATATGGTGCCGTCTTTCAGCGGTGCATCTACGTATATGTCCTCCTCCTCTTGTTCTCTATCAGCGGCCGTGTGTCGAGCTAGGTGCACTGTAAAAAAAAATCCGTCACAATGACGGGAAATACCTTGGCAGCTCTATTTCCAAGCATTTGACCGTTAAAATGATGGCACCCCGTCATTTTAAAATGACGGTGCTTTTTCATCATTTTGATGTTTTTCTTGTCAATCTGAAATACAACTGAACCGTCAATTTGATTACATTTGACCATCAAAATGACGGCAGAACATCATTTCTAAATGACAGTTTTTCCATCATTTTGACGTCTTTCTTGTCAATCTGAAATACAACTGAACCGTCAATTTGATGACATTTGACCATCAAAGTGACAGCAGAACATCATTTCTAAATGACAGTTTTTCCATCATTTTGATGTTTTTCTTGTCAATGTGAAATACAGTCAAACTGTCAATTTGATAGCATTTGACCGTAGCAGTTACAGCAAGATGTCATTTCTAAATGACAATGTTTTTTCCTGACTTCGATGTCATTTTTATCGATTTGAAAATATAGCCAAACTGTAATTATACCACTGATTGTCTGCGATGGCAAGCTGTCAATTTTAAAACTGTTTTTATGACTTCAAGACTTTTTGCAAATTTGAAATTATCTATAACTGTCAGTACAGCATTTGGCCATCAAGGTAATAGCAGGCTGTAATTTCGAAATGACTATGCTTTTAACCATTCCAAAATTTGGCTTGTCAACATGAAATGCAACTGTGTTGTCAGTATGATGGCCCAACACGACAAGTCTCAACATAATTCTGTGTCAATATATAGTGTGGTGAACCTGACCACATGAAAGTCACTTGCAGTGGGCAGTACCTCATAAACCATGCAACAAAAACAAATTTACATTTCTACTTGCACATTTATTCATAAATTAAAGTGCATTCAGCAGGCTCAGCAACTTTGGTGCGATTCCGCAGGCCCTGCCTTTGCCGCGCCCTTTCGTTGGGTTGCTCTGCCCAAGGTACCTGGAAACAAAACGAGGATAGAATAAATCCATGCTCCATAAACTGTGCCAATCACATACTCTGCCTACACGCGTGAAATGCCATGAATGTGTGAACTGCACTACCTTCTGCAACACACAGTATTACGAACAAATGTGAGCACACTAGTAGTGCGCTTAAATAGCTACATATACATGCACTAACAATAGATGATGTACCTAAATGTAACCATTATTATAACTCGTAAAAACAGCCCACAATTGCACATACACACCGTATAGTATTTCTAGTAACAATAGGTGCTCATCATGTACAGGAACCATACACAGAGTCTAGAAACCATAACTATGCAAGAGCATTTTGCTGCATTTCAGTGTTTTCAGCTATCAGCCGCAAACATAGGTCAGTATTGATGTAACACCCTGATGTCCAGGTATAGGCTGCAATTGCACATGTGGCAACCATGCATACATTTAAAAACGTCATTATCATGCCTCATCATCTTACCATTTGCACAATGCTCATTCTAATTTCTGTGCCCTTGGCCACAAATAAGCGGAATTTCACACCTGAAATCTTCTGAGCAATCAACAAACCTGACACGATGATGAATGTCTTAATTTTTTTTCTTTTACACTGCAACTGTTGACACAAAGGGCGGCCAACTTCTCAGGTGCCAACATAGCAGACTTCACGATGGCTCTTTCACCTGTCCATTTCAAGTACTGAGCAATTCTGGACAAATATGGGATCACAGCATAATTTTTTTTGAAAGGGGCTAATAACCCTGCCAGCCCCTAAAAGATCACCAGGTGAAAGGGGAAAGTGCCATGTAATGGTTGTGACAGTACCTGTGAAGCTGTCCTGCCTATGTGTCACGTCTCCCGTTTCAATGCAAAATGAAATCTGACATTCATCATTGCAAAAGGTTTGTTGAGTGCCCAGAAGGTGAGGTAGAGAGCTCTACTTTCTCGGGGCTGATTGTACACAGGCTACAGCGAGCACTGCATCAATGGTAACAAGGGAACCTGAGGCCTGTAAAAGTGCAGAGAGGCATCCGGCAACTTGCCACATGTGTGGACGCAACCCATAGTCAGACACACTGTAATGTTGCACTAGGACATTAGCCAGTGGACACGATACATAGTAGAGCGACTTAAAATAACTGCATTTACACTTAATCCTCGCTCCTATTTTTCCTGACGTCGGTACTTATAAAAGTGCTGCACACATTACATTTAGCAATAATTGACAGTCGCCCGTCCTATCTGGTTCTTCGTTCTAGCCCCTTTCTTGCAGTAGCCAACCAAAAAAATAAGCAAAACACTGAAAAGTGTTATCTAGATGCACTCACAGGACACGTGACCAAGTTTAGGCAATGCAAACTGCCAGGCTTGTGCATTCATCACATGACAATGATCAAATCCGCAATTCTGCAAGTGTCAGAATACCAGAACTGGGTGCAATTTAAAATTAAAAGTCCGGCCTTCATCTCGCAATTGCCAGAGCTAGCCAATGTGCAAGGCTTGTTAGCATGTACTGCTGGCAAGCAGCACTATGTCAATAATCTTACCATTCTACTTTCTAAAGACGCCTGTGACTGGCAAATCACCATACAGGTGTGCCAAAAAAGCAACACGGTGCTGTGCCAGAGAACGAAGAAATGCACGAGAGGAATGTATGTGACGACATCAGAATTTCAGGGGAACAGGGCAGAACTGATCATTTGCAGGCACTGGCTAAGGAGGGCGAGTGCCTTTCCTCAGGAAAAAGAAGCCTGCTGCTCACACTATTGCCTCGGATTCCGATTGCTTATCAAACGCATCATCCACATTCACTCATTTACCTCTGCAAAAGCTCCATGGTGAGGGGGCAGTCGGGAGGGTACGCAACGTTGAACACAAAGAAGGCACCAAGGAGGAGGCCCATGGCCTTCTCAAGACTTCTTGTAGAATCCACTGCAACGATGATCTTCTTTATGTCCCCCATGCTTGATCCTGCAAGGAAAAAAAATTAGTCACACGCAAACGCTACCCACTAAAGGGGTGATCTAATAATTCGAGTAACTCTATGGCCTTCGATGTGTACACTGAGAGAAGCCGAATTCAAATGTACTCGTAAAAAGCCATACTGGGTCTTGTTGCTAGGCCTTATGGTACCCTGGCAGTAGACAGACACATGCAACATGCCCTCCCTTATCAGTGCTTTACACGCCACTAATTATATCTGTTGAAGATGCTTGCTTCATGTAAACATACTACATAGAACTTGTTTATGGAAAAAGCTTTACAAATATTGCACGACAAAAAAGAATTAACTTTGTCGACAGAATACTTCGTTTTTTTTTTAAATAATGGGGAATAGTGATGAGGTAACGAAACTTGGGCAAGCACCGAGGCAACTTTTCAAAGGCCCTCCATTTTGTACCTAGCCTGCCATGACATTGATGAGAAAAGCCAAGCTCAGCTTCGTTCATGCTTTCTAGCAGAACGTCATGCTTTTGGCAAGTCAAAAGGCCGCACATTAGTCTCGATGAACTCTGGCATATCACCTTATAGTGCGGAGATTGCCCCACCCTCCCCACTTATCAACAGTACTGCTACTGAGTTCCAAATTTTTTGTACACTCTAATAAGAATGGAAAACTACTGGCCAAACTTGCACATTGTTATCATGTTTAATTATTAAACAAACTGTACATACATAAGATGAAGCAGCAATTAAGCCTTTCATCCAGGGCTAGCCTCATTCCTAAGTTTTGAATATGTCCTACTAAGTAGAGTGAAGTTACACAAAATCAGGTTACATCGTAGAATAATAAAATACACTGTACAAGCCATGTTTTGAGCCAAAGTTCTATAAATGACAAATACATACCAATCACAGCAAGGTGCGGAGTTGTTGGCAGTCCTTCCAGCCCCCCTTCAGCTGCATGCTGGGAATTCACAAGCCACATGTTATTAGACTCCAGAGAAAACATCAGTGATCAGATACATGCATCTCAATAATAAATCATAACCATACTTCCAACGATCCTGCTGTCATCAAGGCACTTTCTACACCTCGGGTACAGTATCATTTCAGCAGAAATGGATGAAAATGCGGTATAAAATTACAAGACTACAAATTTACTTGATTCAATAATTCCCAGCTAATGGATACGCCAGTCGAAAGAAATTTTTGGCCCTTGTTTGAGGCTTATAGGCAATAAGCTATAAAAATGAATAGAATTTATTTGGAAATAACTATTGCTGAAATAATTAGGCCCATATCTTAATGCTATACAAGAATGAAACTGCACACTATCAGTACACGAACTAAACACTGAGCTGCCCCATCGCCACCGGACACCGACGTATGGGGCTCGGTGTGCCAGGAAGCGAGGAACAACAAAAAAGAGAGAGCGTAAGAAATAAAACAGAAAAAAGCTGATCAGTGCACGAAAAGTAGTCTGCTTTTTATTGACGAATACTTTTACGAACCTACGACAGTAGTGCCGACACCATGAATTCAAGGGAGCTGCAGATGGCCAGCATGGTAGTCATAGCACATGTCTTGGCCTGAATTACAACTGAAAATGTAAAAAATGGTTTTTACGACAATTTTTACTGCCCATTAAGCCCATTCATAAGGTGTTCTGCATTTAAACAGAGGCGCATGGCGCGCTAGAGCTCGACCAACTCGATTTCGATCCTTGGCCCGCGTAGCAGTAATCGTAACCGAAAGTCAGGCTCGATCGCGATTGTATGTGCCCGCATGATAGAGATACTATAAACGACTTTCTTCGACTTTCTTCAATTAACGTGCGCCAATGCTCTTCGTACGCTTCAGTGTTCCTCACAGGAAGTTTTTTTTTACACGTGGGCGCACGCAGCCCCTGAAAATCGCTGCACGTGGCTGAACCATGAGGCCGCGATTCACGCTTTACGTAGAAGCATGTCTCTGAACGGCAATCTCGGGCCCACGGCCATCGGTGCGTGTATACATTACGCGTGAGAACTAGCGTGCTCCTCGTAGCTATGTGCCTCACAGAACGCGTACTGCACGAACGAAGCATATAAGCAGAACACTTACCTCTACCCGCTGCAGATGATTTTCGGCTGCAGCCCATACGTTCCTTGATTGCGTCTTCGCGGCCTTCCAACGCGTCGCACACAAAAAGGCAAAATGGCGCAAAAACAGAACGCACACCCGGGCAGAAGCAGCGCGCACAAAGAAAAGCGAGAGGGAACCACGACAACCGGACTCCTTCCTTGACAGCGGGGGCCGGAAGCGCGCGTTGAGCGACGTCTCACATGACGTACCCCTACGCGCCAGCCAATAGAGTTTCTCGTTTTGTGTTGCGCTCTCCGTCTCTTTCTCCTCGCCCGCTCGTTCACGGCGAAGTCTCCGTCTTTCCCGTTTGACGCCGGCGGCTCGTCAAAATAGATAAAAAAGTGGCCGTCAAAATGACGGTTTGTTTTTACAGTGTGGAGGCATGCCGCCGTTTGTGCTCTGGGCGGAGCCGTATGTCTGTAGCGGCCGAGGTGTGGGCGAAGACAGGGCGGAGCCGGCCGGCCTTCATAATCAGCCGGTGCAGAGATTTGGCGGTCCCAGCGTTCCTAAGAGCGTCCCTCCTTCGTACAAGTACTGCGTTTCGTGGCGAGTTACAGCATCCTTAATGATTTCGTGTATAGGAGGAAGCACCACCGCTTACTCTAGAGCCGTGATGCTCGTATGTCGTGGTAGGCCTGATATAGTGCGTAACGTGTCCCTGTGCAGAAGAGCTAGGTCTTCGCGAATTTCCGTGGTCAGTTCGTACGAGGAGGCGCCGTAGAGAATTTTGCATACTGCTACCGCGTGAGCCAGAGTCTGGCACGCCTCCTCCCTAGCACCACCGTACTTGTTTGAGATACGAGCTATGAGATGTAGGGTACCCTTCCAGGTGCTCTTTAGGTGTTTGATCCAAGTAGGAGGACTGTTACAGCAGCTAACAGGCACACCAAGAAGCTTGAGTGATCTGTTATGAGATATCACCTGGCCTGCCATGAGAAGATGCAACTGTTGGGACGGGTTAGTACGGGTCCTGCCATCAATGCTGAGAAATTCAGTCCTGTCAGCATCTAGGTCAAGGCGCAGATCTGTTATTGAGGTCGCCAAGCTATGCACCGCTGCCTGCAGCTTGGCGTGCATGTGATCTGCGGATTCAAAATCTTTGGCCTGCACCCACACTGTTACGTCGTCCGCGTAGGTCGCGAGTCTTGCAGCACTGTCATGTTCTAGGCATCTTTCTACCTTTCACATCGCCAAGTTAAGCAGTATAGGGCCGAGTACTGAGCCCTGAAGAACTCCCTTGTTGAGGTAGTATGTGTGAGGGTTCCATTCTTGGGTACCACAGTTGAGACGAACGGGTCTGCTCTGGAGAACGTTCCGTATCCAGTTCAGCGCCCGTTTACGGGGTAGGCCTGGGCAAGCTCCGCAAGGATGACGTTTTCTCCTACGTTGTCAAAATCTTTTCTCATGTCAAGCGCTATGACGTAATCAGGCACGATGTGTCGGGAAGTTCGATTAATGACTCGTCGAAGCACCGAAAACAATCTTGTGTACTCAAACTGGGTCGAAAGTCGATTTGTGCGAGTGAGAGCCAAGTGGCTCTTTCCTTGAGCGAGCCCCACCGACCCTTCCTGTATTGTGACTCCCATAACTAACAAATTTCCTACTCATAACAATTACATAAACAATGCAGGGCACGGATGTACATGAGCATAAATAACAAGTCCCAGCTCGTAATTCCAAAACCGGTCAATTCAGACAGGAAAACGCCAGCATACTGCTGTAGCAGCCGGTCATCCATCTCAATCCAGGAGAACGCTTTTGCGATAAGCGCTCAAACTTGTGAAGCTGATGCTGCTGTGTTCAAAGAAAATTTGCTCAAAATTTTCGCAGGTTGGCATTATGAAGAATAAAAAATGAATTCGCTACAGTGGTTACACAGAATAGTTAACTGAGAAGAACGTTTCTTTCACTGAATCCACACAAAATTATGCCTTTATTGTTGTCTTTCTCAATAGTAGCCTCATACGGAACACGCGGTGGTGGTAGTGGTTTCATTAAGAATAATAGTAAAAAGGAAGGAAAAGATTTTTGCTAGCCCCGGGCATCTGCCATCGACACTGAAGCACCTTAGCTGGGGTAGCGGAAATAAAGGATAGCAGGCAGAATGGAGAAATTAAATGAAAGAGGTGAGGGGACAGGAAGAGAGGATAGGGGGAGAAGTAATATGTACAAACTATTTACACAATAAAAAATGTGTCCAGGTTGTGCGCGTGATTAGTTCATTTTAGAGGAATTAAATCACACACGCGCACAGCACTGTGTTGGTTACAACTGGAGTGGGGCATCCAGTTATTAATCGTTCAAGGTAGAACTCGCGGAGCGTTCGGTCACTGCGTGTAACTACCTGACGGAGAACAGGCGGGACGTCAAGCCCGTGTGTTCAAGGAATGCACAGAGGCTCACCAAAGTTCGCTCACGAGTGCGCGCACGGCCTAGATCCTACGCCACACCGCACACACAACTGGACAACGAACAAGCCAGGTGTCTGAGAAGACTCCAGGCGGGCAACTATCCGAACCCACACTGGCTATACCTCCTTAACATAAACGCAAGAGAACACGACAGATGTAAACAATGCGACCAGAGAGGGACACTAAACCACATAATCTGGCAATGCCCCTACTCACCTGGGGCTGCCGTAAACATTCCTAATGAGGAAGCTTGGGAGTCTCTCCTTCGAAGCTCAAAACTCGAAGACCACCTCGAAGCCATCCGCCTGCCGACCGAGGCCTCGAAGAACAAAGAGGTTCACCACACAGGCCTCTAGCCGCGGAGCCCCTACTCCCTCCCGAGTCTGCGTACCTGAGCTGGGAAGGTAGCCGTGTCTCCTATATCGGTGGGAAATAAAGTTTTTCTGACTGACTGCCCTGCGGCCACAATAGCGTCTTGATGGAGTCTGGTAGTATGTCCTGCACCCTATAAGCCGTGAATATATCGCGACGAGCGTCGGCGAACGCGGCACAGTGAAGGAGCAGGTGTTCTAGTGTTTCCACTGCACCGCGGAAAATTGGTTTTTGAGGAAAGTAAATCGCGCAGTAACCGTCTCACATCATCGTGGGCACAAGAACAAGCACCCCTTCCTTCTTTTCATCGTTCATTCTCACCTCCGTCTCTTCCCTTATTATTAATATTAAGGGAAGAGAGCAGTGAGAGTGAAAGATCACAGGAAGGAAGCAGGTGCTGCAGTGGGTGGCTCCGGAGAGAGAGACCGAAATAACTAATTTGCACCCATCAAAAATGACGGTGGAGATGGCTATAGCCTAAACCCTCATTCATTCCCCTAACCGTCCATCCGCCGCGGTGGCTCAGTGGTTAGAGCGCTCGGCTACTCATCCGGAGTTCCCGGATTCGACCGCTGCGCCTGCGTTTTTATGGAGGTAAGGCGCCCGTGTGCTGTGCGATGTCAGTGCATGCTAAAGATCCCCAGGTGGTCGAAATTATTCCGGAGTCCTCCACTCTGGCAAATACTTCTTCCTTTCTTCTTTCACTGCCTCCTTTATCTCTTCCCTTACGGCGCGGTTCAGTTGTCCAACGATATGAGAGATTGAAGAGAAGTTTATTGACCACGGGCCTGGAAGGGACTGGTATCCCTCGCAAAAACATAGGCACAGAACGGCGAGAAATGTCGCCAAACATAAACAAATGACATGGTTTAGCGGCAATCTATTTATGCAAAATTGCACTTCGGCATGAAATGCACAAACACAAAATGCATAAAAGTCCAAAAGAGTTCAAGAGAGGGTCCATACGTGCGGGGTGGGAGAAGCACGCGGGGGCATGCACGCACAACACACCGCACACAATCGCCGCACACACACATGTACGTTGGCATGAAATGCACAAATACAAAACGCATAAAAGTCCAAAAGAGTTCGAAAGAGATCCATACGTGCGGGGTGGGGGGGAAGCACGCGGGGGCATGCACGCACAACACACCGCACACAATCGCCGCACACAAGGAGCGCACAGCACACTCAGTATGGCAGGAGCTGCACGGTGACGCGGCCCCTGCTTGTGTGGATGAACCGGGTGCTCCACCGGCGTAGGAATTCTTCCTCGTCGAGGGTGACCCGGTCTAAGCACGCCTGTTCGAAGAGGCGCGTTCTCACTCTCCTCAACAATGGGAACATGGCCCGCTGAGGTCGACCCTGCAAGGAGGCCACGCCTCTCTGCCGCCACAAAACAAATGCACCCACACAGAGCAGAAGCCGCACAAATGACTCACGTGGCCGGGTGCGGGAGTTCAGGGAAACAAAAAACATACGCGACATGAGTCGCCAAAACGTTCTAGCCACCACGCAGTCATACATGGCATGCTGCAGGGTTTCGGTGTCGCCACACTGGGGACACCGCGAAGAAGGGGCGATGCCCCACGCTGCAACACGGACTCCCGTGGGCAAGACCCTCCAGCCTCGCAGCCAGCGAAGTCACGAACGATATGAGAGATACTGCGCCATTTTCTTTCCCCAAAAACCAATTATTATTATTACCCCCTAACCGTCCGCCCGATCCCTGGAGACTCGGCGGCGGTCAATGCGAGACCGGTGACTGCGTTGTTCTTCTGTTTCGTGGTTGAGCAATAATGTCTCCCACGATTGTACAATTCTATTCGGATCGATATTAAAAGGGTAAGTCCAGACCATGTCAACTAGATCTGCAATGCTCTTGCAGTGCGTACATCTACAATCAAAGACTTCAGGATGCCATTCACTGTACAGTTGAGGGTTTGGAAACAGCCCAATTTGCAACTTCCTTCACATTATTTCCTCTTACATACTGAGCTCTTTATCTGCTGCTGGATAGGTCTGACGACCGAGCTTATAATGAGAAATTATTGCATGGTATGTAATGTGTTCGTCACCCGATGGGTGGTGTTCCTTATACATGGTTGTGGTGGTGGTGAAAACATTTACTAATGATAGAGAAAGGTGTTGGGGGCCGTGACCTGAAGGGTCACGCCCTTACAACCACCAGGTGGGTTACAACCATGCGCAGCCTCCTCGCGTGGTGGCGATGCATCAGAGGCGATAAACCGGGAAGTGATCCCTCCGGCAGACGCGTGCGCCTTCTCGTTCCCCCACAGGCCCTGATGAGCTAGGGACCAGATCAGTGAGATTAGCTCTGATGGGACTTGCCCTTCTCACAAAATTTTGGCGGCTGCAGCAGAGATTCTGCCCATATAATTTTAAAGGATGCCTTAGAGTCACTCACTATCACCCGTGTGTGTTTAAGGGTGTTTAACTTTTGTGCTTATCGGTGCATCACGAGACCAGGCCTCCACTCTATCGAACCGCTACAGCTGTAAGTGCTGCCTGAGATAGTATTCGACAGCGTCCGTGTAGAGCACATCGAATCTACCGCAAAATTTGCCCTGTAGGGCCACAGGTCTCTCTTTGCGTCTACCTTCGTGAATAACAGGGGGCATGTTCTTTAGCAGCGGTGAAATTTTGCGTCAAACCATAGATGCTTTAGGAACGTTATCTGTCCGCTTTGACCACTCCTAGGGTTCGAACGCAAGGTGCTCCATAATTTTGTTGCGAGAGCTACACTGGGCTACCAGTCGAACATTTTGCGGTACATGGGAGAGGAGAGTTGCGCGCATGCGCCGTTCCCATGGCGACCCAAAAGGAGCAAAGAGCGTCGTGCGCTTCGCGGTCGCCGCGGCCGCGCGCCCATCAACCGTAAAAGCCGTGCGTGTCGTCACGCGGAGGAGCAGTTTTGCGCATGCGCCGATACCATGGTAACCAGAGAGACCCCACTGCTGCGCCGCGTTCTTCAAGGCCGCCTCGCCGCACGCCGCTCTATCACCCGAACCCCGCGTCGCATGCGCAGCATTGCGTATAAAAGGCGGAGTAGTGGGCGTCTGTATCACATCGTTTGACATGCATGCAGAGAAGGAGAGTCCAGCCGCTACTAAACGGCGGTATAGATATGTGAACATTGACTCTTCCGATCCTGAGGTTGTCGCCTGGCAGCTTCCTTGAACCAATTAAAAAAGCTAGAATCTGTATGTACATGAAACAAGGTATCACCGGGGTCAGACGTCTCCCTTCGATCGCGATGAGTAATAGTGAAGCCTGCTGTGTTCGGCTTCTGGAAACCCACATTATCATCCACGGAGCCTACATGGCACCGGAAACATCTCTCAAGCAGACGATTGATGTGGCTGCCACTTGTATCCCAGCCTACGACACGGTTTCACAGTTGTGTTTGACTTTGGGTGATTTCAACAGGAAACAGGATTCTCTTAGTCAGTGTATGAAAGAAAAGTTTGACTTTAATTTACTTTCAGACCCTCTTTCATGTGCACACTAAATCATCATGGATTTTCGAGCATGGTGCGTCGGACAGCGGAGCGCTGCGCGTGCCAGCCCAGGGTGCTGTTTGCGCGTGCCAAGGGTGCGTGCGAGGCGACGGCGACAGGGAGCGTGGCGAGCAAAGAGGAGCGGAGAGCTGACGTGTCAGAAAACCGAGGTGCAGAGGAAGAGAACGCAGCGGAGATCGTGTTATTCAAGCGCGGAGGTGGCAGCCGTCGGACGTTGGGTCCGTGCTGCCGTGACCTCCCTTGGATCACAAATGCAAGGCTACTGCGTCCCTTTCAAGCTTGGAGGTGGCAGCCGATGGATGGATGGGTGGTACTGCTTAAAGGCATCCTTTTATAGTCTGCTCTAAGCCTCTGGCGTTTCGGGCCGCTCTCGACGGGAGCTGGCTACGATTCTCCTGCTGCCGCCTAGTTCTTCGGGCTCTGGACGGGAGACCAGTGGCGTCTCCTTGTGTTCCTCTCAACTCCTACCACCAACTGGCTCCCTTCCGCCCCTACCTTCGACACAGCGCCAGGGATGCGTCGCACTACAACCATCCGCGTTCCATCCTGTCTTCAAGGCATCCTCGCATCACCTGGGACGCTCTATTTAATTAATAATAATAATTGGTTTTTGGTGGAATGGAAATGGCGCAGTATCTGTCTCATATATCGTTGGACACCTGAACCGCGCCGTAAGGGAAGGGATAAAGGAGGGAGTGAAAGAAGATAGGAACGAATAGGTCCGTAGTGGAGGGCTCCGGAATAATTTCGACCACCTGGGGATCTTTTCTGCTGTGTTGTACGCGTGTTGAGGGTTTGTTGCCTGTTTTCGTTTGATGTTGGTTCTTTTGTCTGTTGGTTCTTTTGTCTGTTCTCTTTGTTGTTTCATTCCAACTTGCACGCGGTAGCGTTCCCCTTCAGTAAACTGGGGACGCGTTACCAATTCGCGACAATTGGCGCCCGTGCGACAGGACGAAGGCATGGTTCCCCCCTCCCCCTTTCGTGCGTCCGTAAAAGAAAACGATGACAACATTAAGGGATTTCCTCGAGTTGGGTGAACGCATGGGGTTGAAAGACGTCGAACTGGGAACGTGGGTGGCTGCGAGCAAGAGAGAGAACGCGCAGCATGTGCTGCAGAACGCGAGCACGCCAAGGCGCTGGCAGAGGCTGAAGAGCGTAAAACGCAAGCTGAACGCGAGCATACAAAATCGCTTGCAGAATCTGAAGAGCGTAGATTGCAGCTCCAATTAAGACCAGCAGAAGCAGGGGGGGGGGGGTAATCTAGAACCCTCACCCTGGACCTCAGCAGCTGTTAGCCCTCAGAAATTGATCCCGCTTTTCGACGATTGCAGGGACGACATAGATGCATACCTCAAAAGTTTTGACCGTATCGTAGAAGGGCGCAGCTGGCCCGAGGAAAGAAGGGCTACAGCACTCAGTATGTCTTTGACTGGGGAAGCTCTTGGTGCGGTCGCTCGACTATCCCCAGCTGATTCAATGGATTATGATAAGGCGAAACTAGCCTTGCTCCAACATTTTCGATTCACGGCGAAATGTTTCCTGAAATTAAGCCGCTTGATAAAGAAACAGGCAAGCAATACACAACACGTTTTCTCAGTCTTTTCGATCGATGGGTCGATATTTCGGGAACGGCCACAACGTATAATGATTTACGTGATTTGGTGGCGGACGAACAGTTCGTGAGGAACTGTCATAGTCATCTGGCGACTTTGTTTTGAGAAAGAGAGTACAAGACGCTGGAGAAAATGGCTGACGCAGCAGGCAACTTTCTAGAGGCCCAGCGGCAAAGAAATTTGTCCTCATTAAAAGAAACTTATGACGTGGGCATTCCGAGAGAGAAGGTGTACCATCGAGTAGACAGTGCCTCATTTGTAACCGACCGGGACACAAGGCTGCCGGCTGTCGCTCTAAGCCAAAACAGCTTTATTGCGTTTACCGTCGGAAAACAAGGCATGAAGTAAGTTCCTGCTCAAGGAACGACGAAAACCAGACCGAATCGTCCTGTTGTGTTCAACCAGAGAGTTCTGCGTCTGGGACTGCGTCCACAACAGCAGATAGACTTGAACCAGCTGAGGATAAGGTGGTGGTCAGACTTGTCCGGGAAAAGCCGGCAGACGCACAACACATGCCCATCCTAGAGGGAGAGCTCCGAGGTATAGCCGTACGGGTTTTACTATACACAGGGAGCAATACAGTGATTGTGCGGAGGGCCCTAGTTTTTGGCTCCGCTCTCACTGGCTCCACATCTACGGTGTTACTTATTGATGGCAGTAGTCTGGAAGTTCCTGAGAGAGAGGTCTATATCGCTTCCCTTTATTCCACTGGCACAGCCCTGGTAAAGTCCATGGAGACATCATTATACAATATAATTGGAAATACACCAGAGGCCCGTGAGCCGTCAAATCCAGATATCAATTTGCAGAACTTGAAGGGTGTTGCTAAATTATGTCCTGAAATAGTCATTGACGAGGTCGCCAGAGAAAATGGTGAGGGCGAGTGTCCAAAAGTGGTGTTGGCTGGAAAGAAATTTTCTGGACGAAGGAGGAAAAGTACTGCTTTAAGCGTTGGTTCCATGAGGTTTACCAAGGAAATGTTAGGAGCAGATCAAAGAGACGATGAGTCACTGAAGGCGTGTTGGGTGGAAGTAGGGAAGGTGTTCCGTGGCAAGCATTGCACTTCGCACTCGTATTCTGTTCAAAAGGGTTTGCTGTACCGACTCCATCATCTCCCCTCTGGCAGAGAGGTTCGACAGGTAGTACTTCACAAGTCTTGCCGATCACAGGTGTTAAGGCTTGCCCATCATCAGGGCATTATGACCACTACAGATAGATTTGTGGAATAATTCTGCTGGCCGGGAGTGCAGGAGGAAATTAAGAGGTATGCCAGGTCGTGCGACTCCTGTCAAAGAACGTGCCCAGACAGGCAAAGTAGATAAAGCTCCGTTGGGACACATGCCTCTTATCGAAACTCCATTTGATCGGGTCACTGTCGAAGTGGTCGGTCAGCTGTCGCCCACGTCGGTCAAAGGGAATAGATATATTCTCACTCTCGTCGATTTTGCCACGCAGTATACCCAAGCCGTGGCTGTGCCAAATATAGATTCAGCAACTATGAAAATTTGGTGGAGATGTTCTCACGTATAGGTTTTCCGTGGGAGGTCCTTTGTGACCAGAGCTCGTCATTCACTTCCGAAAGGATGAGAGAGCTCAATGATCTCTTGGCGGTGAAACATCTCAGCATGACCACTTACCATCCAATGTGCAATGGGATGGCGGAAGAATTTAATGGCACACTCAAGCAGATGGCGCGGAAGCTCAGTCAGGTGCAGACCAATACATAGGGTCATTATATCGCTCCGCTTCTGTTCGCATACAGAGAGGTGCTGCAGGCGAGTCTGGGGTTTTCTCCGTTTGAGTTGATATTTGGATGGCATGTGCG
Source organism: Amblyomma americanum (assembly GCA_030143305.2). Classification (NCBI taxonomy): domain Eukaryota; kingdom Metazoa; phylum Arthropoda; class Arachnida; order Ixodida; family Ixodidae; genus Amblyomma; species Amblyomma americanum. The sequence continues at coordinate 88,595 of JARKHS020017791.1, forward strand.
AGAACCACTCGCAGTCCCGAGAGAGCTCTGAACAAGAGAAAAGCGTGGAGAAGGCCCGAAGACAACATATGGTTACGTTCACGATTTAAGAGAACGTCACGAGCAAACTGTAAGAGCAGCACATCAAAATCTGTTGCATGCCCAACGGTCTAAGTAGAGATACTATGATAGAAACAGCAAGAAGCGGCAGTTAAGGGTGGGTGATCGTGCCCTCATTCTTTTGCAGAGCAGCCACAATAAACAGTTAATGCAGTGGAAAGGTCCATTCGTAGTTGGTGGCATAAATAACGATGTGGATTATTGGATCGACTTGGGCCACACTAAGTAGGTGTTCCACATCAATACGCTTAAGCGACACGAAGAGCGTGCGCTCCAAGAGACCGGGCAGCTGTCATCTTTCGTTGCAATCGGAAAAGGTTACTCAGTCTCGGAAGAAGCAGGTACTGTTTGCAGGATTCGTTTGTAAGGTGAAGAGCGGTGAAGCCCAACGTACAGTTCGACTATCCGGTGTTTGCAATTGTTACCTGTCCAAATGTAGCCTGGTGTGTCTACGTTATTTCTCTCCTTCATTCTCCGGCTATGGGTTCTTAAATGTGTGCATATTCATCTTCATAGTACAGACATGTTTAAATTTTGTGTCTGATATTTTGTGGTGTTTTATTTTGCCTTTTTTCACATGAATAAGGCTTGACATGATTTCTCTGTGTGGGTCACTATGTTCCTCCATGTGTCACTGCGTAAAGTGCTTTGAATGACTTCAACGGCGTCTACATTGGCAGTTCATAACGTGAACATTGCTGTTCGTGCACCAGCGGCGATTATATGCTTCCCGTGTGAACATCCGTGTTCTGTGCACCGACGCACTTTTTTCTGAGAAAAATCTGTTTTGAAGGCGGGCGGGGGGGGGGGCGGCATATGTGAGGTGCACACCAAATCATCGTGGTGGTGGTGGTGGTGGTAGTGGTTTTATTAAAAATAGTAGTAAAAAGGAAGGAAAAGATTTTTGCTAGCCCCGGCATCTGCCATCGATACTGAAGCACCTGAGCTGGGGCAGCGGAAATAAAGGACAGCAGGCAGAATGGAGAAATGAAATGAAAGAGGTGAGGGGACAGGAATAGAGGACAGGGGGAGAAGTAATATGTACAAACTATTTACACAATAAGTAATGTGTCCAGG